>JAPDSC010078122.1:2443-15766 GCA_026290005.1 Latrodectus geometricus | reverse complement strand
TGCTATAAAGAGATTTATGACTCTAAATATGAATTTCGCTTATAATGCCAAAGATGGAATTTCACCAAATTTGTTTCCTTCAAATACAGTAGCAAGGTCACATATAAGTTATTGGGAATTCTTATATCTACATCATTTGGTTATTTCCGGACAGGAAACTAAGAAGAAAATAAGTGAGTTTCTGTTTTCCTTGCCATTTATCTTCCAAAGAAAACACGATGACTTTCCAAAGACGAATATTTGGGGCAATTTATTTGCGAGCATGTACGCCAGTATTTTTCTTAAAGCAGATGCCATTCAGTACTATTAAACAAACATGGGCTGAGGACACTAAATTTATCCTTGACAGAAATTGAATTACCGAAAGAAGGAAATATATTTATAAGCGAAATTTGCAAGTTGTATTTTGTTTCTGAAAAATTTTGAATCTCCCAAACTCTTCTTCAAAATTGATCAATACTTAAAAAAGTATACTTTGTACTGTTCGTTTTATTTAAGAAAAATTACTGAAAAACATGTTGAAATGATTTTTTTTTTCCAGAATATTTTTAGGACTGTAAGAACTTTATTCCACACATAAATTTATTCCACATACTTAAAAATAGTTATATAATAACATTTTATATAGTATATTTTAACTATATTAATCTTCTTAATGTAATAGTTTTTTTTTCGAATATTATCGATTTTAAATAAGCAATACGAAGTTCTTATCAACTGTCCACTCACAGGACTATTTCTCTTTTTTGCACTAAAAAGGGTAAAACATCGAAATTTTTGTTGAGGTGTATCCAGTTGGCATGTCATCGCAGAATTAATATAGGCAAATATACCTCTTAACTTAGAATCAAAGACTAAGCAGAAGACCCCAAGAAATATTATTTCACTTGCATGACATTGCGACCGTGAACTATATTGCTTATATAAACTGGCATTAATGAACATGACGAAACTTTGTTTGGGTCCGATGAAAAACCCGTTACTTTCTGGTTATGTGAACAACATTTTTCTCCAACACAGCATTTTAATTACCGCATTAAACATTTAATCAACTTTTATATTTTATTGAAATGCTGGAGTAAACTATTGCGTTTTATTAAAATACTTCATTAAAATGCTGGATGAATTAAAATTAAAATGATAAATATGAATGCAAACTTAATTAAAACTATTTTGCAAAGAGTTCTGGGTATGTTTTAAAAGAATTTCTAGAATTCTCTGCATAATTGCTTCTGACAGTTAAAAACTAATTAAAATTTCAAATTTCATCATTACATGACAAAGCAGTAAGAAAACGAAATGGAAAAAGACTTTAAAATAACTTTTCAGCTAATACAATGGTAGACTCTTTATAAAGAACAAACAGTTAGCTTTAATTTGGTTTTAGTGATGTTGTAAGTGGAACATTTATTTTCTTAAACGATATGTTTGGTTTTCCTATTTATTAGTTTTTAATAATTTATTATTGATTCAAAATTTGAGAGTACTTGTTCAAAAATTAGTCATTTCATTTGAAATTCTCAAAAAAAAAAAAAAAAAAAAAAAAAAAAACATTTTAAATATGAAACGTGAACGAAAACTGTTGAATATCCCAGAATTAAAAAAAATTGTTAATCAATTATCTCATAAGCAAATATGAAACATTTAACATTGTATATAAAACATACTTTTTACTATTGAGTATTTTACTATACTAAAATAGCTTATATGTTGTTTGATCTGCTATAATATAATCATGTGTCTCATTAAAATATATTTTATTAAGTTTATTAAATGAGCTATCAATTTATCAACTAAGAAGAGTTATTATCCATTCTTATCACACGAAGTTAAAGAGGAAAATTTATTTTATAAAGAGTTATTTTTGTGTGAGGATAAAAAATATAAAAAGTATTAGAATAAAAGAATATCAGATTTCTTCACAGAAAAGGAAAAAATATTAACTTAAATCTGTTATCTGTAAAGGAGAGAACAAATTGCTCTCTGGACATTTTTTCCCTAACAGTAGAAAGCAAATTTAAAACAAAAACAATGAGTCAAAACAAATGTTCAATATTGACAGTATTCTATTTTCCTAACAAGTTTCATTAAATTAATTACCAATTCTTTGAGGAAGTGGAGAATGAATTCGCATTTTTACCTAAATGCAATTTAAAATATATTTATTTCACCGCGTGCGAAACGCTTCCCGCCAAAATTATAAAGAAATATCGTTAGCGTCAAAGCTCTAATGGATGGCCTTCTGCTCAATGAATTGCTGCTGATATTGAGAGCTCAGACTTTGTAGAAAGGAAACGAAGCGCTTGATGGAATACACTTTCCCGTCTCAGAACATAAATATAAGAAGAAACTAAATTGAATGCCATTAGAAAGAGAACGAGCATAAATTTGGCTGTCTTTTGTTTGCAGTTGACAAAGACAAAGTAGCGCCTTAAAGAGCTCAATTGGGACTCTTTAAGCAGAGTTTGGCTTAAAAGTGGCGTGAGTTGGCTAACTTTTTGGAAGGCAGACTCAATCAATGTCATTTTAAGATTAGATTAAAGCTTCGGCAATGGTGAAGAGTAAGTTGGAAAGGTCAACTTTCTAAGCCAATGAATCAACTGAATGAAGATTTCATTTGTAATTTTGTTTTAGTTTTGGGGATATAATGATTATTAGATTAAATTTGGATTCTGATATCACCTAAATCTTCAATATTTGAGAGATAAATAAAATAAAATTAATGAGTAATTAAATAATTTTGATTATCATGTATATAAAAAATTTCAATGAAATTAATCTAGCAAAATTTTACTAAAGAAAATTTTATGAGCCTCTTAGGCAATATTTCTACAACATCTGGCGAAGTATTTGTGTGTGGCCCTGATAACAGAAAATAACTCTGTACATAAATAATAAACGTAAATCCATGTAATTCGATTATTCAAACAATAATAGCATTAGCAGTTGAAAAGTGTTCAATTTTAAAATCGTTAGTATAGGGTAATAGATATTTATATATAGGACTGCGCATTCTCAAGAGCACTAAGTTTCACATTCAATTCTAACCATCCTTTCAACAACGAGAGATTGATAATGTATTCTTGCTTTTTTACAAAAATTCATCATGGTGTTCACTTGAAATGTTTTCAGCTTCTTTCTTATGCATTACACAAATGTTTTTTTCATATTTGTGGTTTTCTGAAGAACAGAATATTATAAAAACAGAATGAAAATGTTTTTCAAGTTTCCCCAAGTAGAATATTAATAGTTAGATTTATAAAAAGTATTTAAAAGAAATTCGACCAATTTAAATATGACTATAAAAAGAAATAAAAATTACCTGAAATGTAGCTGAGTCCCATAATATCACAATCGAGATTATAAAATTTCTGAACGAAAGTGTGAATTCGAATCGAAATTTTATTTTTTCACATAATAACCATTAAAATATTTTTTAATTAACATAAATGATATTTTTCATAAAATTATTATTGTCCTGATTTCTTATGATTTGTCTTAAGAAATTTACTTGAAAAAAGCTGTGCATATATTCATTTCAAATTCCGTGAAAACAAAACTGTAAATGACTACGTTTTTTATCTTTGAAATAATAATTGAAGAGTTATAGAATGTTTGTCAATTTTTTTATGAATACAAATACCTACTTTAAAGGAAATTTAAATATTCGATGAGTGAAATTTATATTAATTCATTACTTTCTATTTTCAAATATATATTTAAAATTGTGAAACATAGTTATTTTGATAGTGCCTTATATATTATATTTATTATCAATATTTGATGTTTTTCTGAGATATTTCTTCAAATATTAATTTGGGATTTTCATGGTATAAAAATCTGATATTATTTCTGTGCATAAAAATTAGTTTCTTCAAAAAAATGTAATTTTAGGAAATGTTTGCACTAAAATTTAAAAGTCAGAAAAAAGTGGTAAAATGATTGGATACAGATCTTTCTTTGTAAATTTAAATTCGTAAACTATCTTTGTACACTATCTATGTAAATTTAAATTCGTAAGTTATCTAATTGGGTACGTAAACAAAATATGATACTCCGACTTTTCTTCAAGGATTATGCATTTTGGTTTCAGTTTAATTAGGAAATTGGTTCAGAGCTAATAGATATACTGACCAGAGCAATCAGAGTACTTTCTTCGTTGGCTTACATTTCTGATTAGTTATAGTCACAAAATCATCATTTTCACTGTTAAATCACTTTCATTTCTGTTATTGCACATAAGCTCTCGTTGTGAGTATAAATTTATGGATATTCACAATATCAAAGTAGTTTGACTTGGACCTATCCAAACATTAAAGTCGCTCCCTTTAGCTCACGAAGAACATTAAATTAACATTGAATGGCGACAAGTAGCATTTTCCGATACTGCTTGTCGCCACTCAATATTAATGTTTTATGCTCCATCGGACAGATAGCCGTTGGCGTATACAACCTTGAAACCTTTGAAAGCAATCATTGCTTGCAACGGTCCAGGCTGCAGATAGAGTATTATGGTCTACAGAATATTTTTTGGATTTCTCTGAGTTCACTTATCATTGTGGAAGGCATGATTGACCAATACAAGTACTCATCTGTCCTTGAAGGCCATGTCCATGCATGCGCATTGTTTTTCCACAGGATGATGGATCTAGCATATGACTGATGGTCACATTATTTTAACAGCACTATGTATATCAAGAAAATTTGCTTTTATAAGTTTCGAATGTGTAGTTACTCCCTATATTTCCTTCTGAAAATAATCCAGTAAACAAAAGGTCAGATGTGTCATGCTTTTACCTTTTGAGATACCTGACCTGGTCTATCATGCGCAGTTCATAACAGCTTACATTTCAACATACAACGAGCCAAACAATGCATCCTAAGATAGAATATAATTGCTTTATGAACTCTTGACGGTTATATGTAATGATCAACTGAGTTTTGTTATCAAATATCACTGTTTTAAGTGACTGTGCTCATTGTTATAAAATAATCATTACCCAATATATTTAATATTTTGTAAAATATATGTTTTCAAAACATTTGAATTTTACTGCAGAAGTTAATATTTCCTTCTGAAAATTAATACTGATCTTTCATGAAGAAGAAAATTTATTTTTTAAAGATATATACTTTTTCTAATGTACATACATTTTCATCCTGATTAAAAAAGCTATAAAAGAAATATATTATAAATATGAAAACACACAAAGGAGAAAAAACTATTTCCTTTTCTTTAGAGAATAGTTTAATCTTCTAAATTATCTTTCTCTGTAGATATTGCTGTCATTAAATATTTATTAAAAATAACAGTATCCGAAACGTATTATGCTACAAATATAAAATATAGCTGGAATTGCTTATAATAATCAACATAAAATTGAAGATATTGAGACATTTCGTGTTTCTTTTTTCCTTTTATCAAAAAAATAAGATGATTGTTTCTGAAATTGAAAACATGAGCGTCTTTCAAAGGATGCTAACGCACATTTATCATACCCAATTGCTTTCATTTTGAATTTTTCCTGTAGCCATCTCGCATTTACAATGCAATCATTCCCATGAAAAGCGTTTCTTGAAGCAAGTGTTTCCTTCGATTTGTTATAGGAGAACTGAACCATTTCATTTCGCAAATAAATCAAGAAGCTGTCAATGGTATCCCATAAAATATACAGAACTATGGAAGGGTACGATTTCTTGTTTTGAAATAAATGAGCTTTATATCCATAAAATGAAATATTTGTGGTGATAGTTGCGACAATGTTGTCCATTAGAGTTAAACATCGAGAATAAAAAGAATTGGTTTCAATAACAAACATATTTATAAGTTCCTTCAACTCATATATACAAAACTTGTCCTGGGTAAAAACGCGTATAACAAACAAGAGGGATTTTATAAGCATAAATACACACATTTTAATACTGAAAATTTTAATGCCTTGGTGACCTGATTGATTAGGACTTACGTTCTTGCTATCAGTTAGCAGTGAGTTCGAATCCCGACCCAGTCGAAGATCCGTCGTGTTCGTTAAATGTTGGGGCACGTTAAATATATCTTGGTCGCAATGTCCTCCATATGAAATGATACTTCTGGGGTGAAAGGCCAAGTCTCTTCTTGGTCCTACTTCTAAATTACGAAATCCCACCCACTTATGAGGAAATGATGGCACACCCCATGGGTGCTTCCTTATATAAGTCGCCATCACTTCCTCCTCTTGTAATTATATAAAATGGATCTCACATAGCAGCCAGACATTAAAAATAAACAAAAAATACTGAAAAGAAATTGAAAGAAAATGAAAACTTCTTATAAAACCATAACTAATAACATTAGCACTGTATTTAATATTATTAATTGCTTTTATAAGAAAAAGTTCACCCCATTATCACTTGAGAGTTTAGAATGAATTATTCTATTTTAAATCCCGTGGGCAATCAGTATTTTTAAACCATGAGTTTCTATATTTTCAATATCAATGAGTAACAATTCTTAAAAACGACTGGTAATATCTATGATCATCGGGATTATGAAACCTTAAATATGTGTGCTCTCGCTGCCAAAAAGAAATGATTTTTAACAACTACTTTTAAAATTTACGGCTAAGAGGCTTTTGAAATCTTGAGTCACTGTATTGTCACAGTCAATGAAAAATACGTAGGAATTAGTAGGAATCCAACTCACATAAAATAAGTAGGAATCCAACTCACTAACTGATGAATCAAAGACCCAATCAGTAACCTATCAGCTGCCAACTCGGAAAAAGTTTCGAAAACTAACATTTTTATTAATTAATAAAATAATTATTATTTTAGTTGCTAGTCTAAGTATTGGTGGTCAATCGAAGTGTAGCTGTAATTTTAATATGTATACTTAAACTTATGTAGATAGCCCTGTTATCCGATTTCCTCTAGTTAACTATTTAAGCATAAATTTGTGTCACATTCTGTAAGTTTTTTTCTATTTTGCTTATATTTTAAATGATAAAGTTCTAAGCCATAGCTGTAATTTTTATTTTTGCTTTGTTTTGCGAATCGTTTCATGATTTGAATCGGATGCCTTGAATTTTCCCTCACGCCCAGATAATTTAGGTTATTTCTGTTTCTAAAATACCTTTTCTTAATCGTAAAAATATTTACCATGACATCAAAATATTACCAAAAACACTTTAATGTTGCAAAAACGTCACAACATATGGCCAGAAATGAAAGTAAAGGAAAAAAGGAAAAACATTAAAATGCATTAGAAGAATAAAATGTGGCGGGAGAGTATATATATATATATATATATATATAAAGAAAATTCATTTCTTTAGAAATATATATATGTGTGTGTAAATACTTTCTTTGAATATATATATATATTCAAAGAGAAAGTATTTTCCTTTCAAATTTTTTTTCTGAAATTTTATACAGGTTTTGAGATTTCGTCCTTTATTATAAATATATGTAAAAATAAAAATTACATACACAAATGTTTGCTAACATAGTAATATTTTAAAAAAAATTTTTGGATAAAATATAAAAAATATTGTGTCTTTTCAAGTTGTGTATAGTTTAATTTCAATTCCATAAAATATGAATTATGTATGGTTATATCATTGAGATTATAGTTTTCGCTTTTAGTATTAAACTTTATATGTATAAAAACATATAAATTTTTAAGTAAAACTTCATTTATATATATATATATATATATATATATATATATATAAATGTATTTAATCATATTAAAATTAATCACTATGTATATATGGATAAATGATCACGTCATTGTAACAACGAATAGACAACTCACGATGTAACAGATCTCCCATTGATTTGACACTGATACAATATCAGTGTGTAAACTGCAACATCATGGGTTCACAGTGGCCTAGTGACAGATCAGAGCTTTTCAGCGTGTAAGGTCTCGAGATGGATCCCAGCTATTATTTAATGACGTACAATGCGTATTACACTTTTACCTTCTTTATTCACTCCTATATTGATGTGGGTGCTTGAAGATTTTGGAAATTCTTCCCTTGATACTTGAATTGGTCCACAGTCAATGAAAAATACTTTAAGCAATTGTCATTAAAATGATTTATAATGGCTTTAAGTCATTAGGTTACTGACTTCTCAATATTATAACTTCCACTCTGAAAAAACTATATCTCCTCAATTGGAACTAAAATCAACTTACAACTAGTGGGGCTCTATTTCATCATCAGCATTGGCACGACAGCCCTTTGTGGGCATGGGCCTTTCTCAGAAGCTTTTCCCAATCTGCCCTTCTCCCAACAATTGATCTCCAATTCTTTACTTTTAGGATGGCAAAGTCCTCTTCCATACAATCTTTCCATCTCTTTTTGGGCCTTCCTCTTGGTCTTTTATTAGAAGGAGTTACATTAAAAACTTTTAATTCTGTTCGTTCTGGGCTCATTCTTACTACATGTCCTGCCCATCTCATTCTGCTTAATGGAAACATGACCATTACAGGTTAAACGTTTTTCCGAAGAATGACCCCAGATTCAGGTTAGTATATGCTAATGGTAGAGTATGTGTACAGCTTAAATACACGATATAACTGTGCTTTATTCCTCCAATAAGCTCTTCAAGTTGTATTCCATGTAGTTTTCGTAGATTTTAAATTTGATTTAGTTTGCTTATCGTTCAACAATCACTTTTGGTACACGAGAACTAATTAGATCAGAGTATATAATTTAACGTGGATTACGGAACATACGAGCATCCATGCCCAGTGTATTATTAAAATCCACTAATTGTTCACCAAAAACCAGAGAGCTAACCATTCGACTTATAGCTCAGGTTTTATACTGTGGAAAGTTATGCATGAATATGTAATATCCTTCCATAACCCCAAAAGTCTTTTTGTTTCCCGTTGCTCTCAAGGCGAAATGTGGTATATGTACTACTGAACAACGCAATGTCTTTTATTGCAATTAAACTCTACAGTTTATCGAATTTTTTTAGAAACGTGTTTCATTTATATGAAATCTTATACGAATCCTTTTTGTTATCTTAAGTATTGCTTTCAGACATCCAATAACCGGATGAAATACGGACTCATGTCAGATATAAAAATTTGAATAGAGAATAACTAAGACAAGCAGAAAATATTGGGTTAAGAAAAAGACAGAAATATATTGCTTAGTTAAAAATTATTAAAATTAAAAAAATCAACAAGCAAATCAGGAGTTTAATTCAATCATGAAACAATTTATACATTTACAATGAACCATGTTTTTACTTCTATATACTAATTCTCCAATTAATTATTTTTCTAGAATAAATTTTTACTTGTGATTGTGTTATTACGTTTAATAATATTATTATAAATTCATTAAGCTTAAAGAAATTATTTATCTCAAAGTATTAATTTCCTGCTGAACAAAAATCTTTTCAATTTTCCTTCAGCAGGAAATTAATATTTTCAACGGATACATTTCTGTTTCGTAAACTTCCAATTGAATTTCGTTATAAAAAATCTTTTGTAATGGAAAAACATGAATTAATTTTGTATAAGAAGACAAAAGTAAATATTTCTTTAAGGAATTATTGGGGTTCCCTCTGAATTAAATATATGCCCGATTCCTGGAATAGTAATTAAGTTGTTTTAACAATTGTGTTAGAAACGACTACATTTTTAAAGAATTAGAGGACATAATTAAAGTTAAGAAAAAATAAAAAAAAATAGGAAATGAATAAATAGAAAAAAAATTCATAGAATAAATAGGAAATGAACTTTTCATGTCGATAATAATAAGAAACCGGAACAGTCTTCCGGAAATAAAAGTCAATGGATAGTGTATAAAAAAAGAGAGAGTTTTATTTTAATATGAGAATTTCCATGTAATTGTTAAAACAGAAAATTTTTATCAATTTTTTTCAAAAGAAATTATCCTATTTCAAAACTGTCACAACTTTCTTCTGAAAAGCTTTCCTTTCTTTTTTGATAAGCAAAATAATACACTATTTCAGTATTCGCAAAAAATAAACTTTGAAACCGGAACATTCATTTCATTAATTAGATTTAGGCTTAAAGTAGAAAGTAATAAATTTTTCGTCTTAAGTTTTCATGTGGAAATATGAATTAAGTTCCTATTTCCTTTTTAAACTTTGGGCCTTGGGTGACTACCTTTCGCCATAAATAAGCCGGAAACAGCTAACTGCTCTTGAAAATTTGTTATTAACCAATTTCAACCTGAGAACCAAGTACCTACAGAGAATAAAACTACTACCACCACTTCTACCACAAATTCGTTTATAAGGTTGGCTACATTTATTTATCATCATAATAGAAAGGACAAAGGAACACGGAGAAAGGGGGTAGAAGCGGGATTTGAACCCAGGACCAACAGCTTAAAAGTCAGGAACATTACCGACTCAACCATTTGCCGAATATGTGTATTAATAATACTATGTTATTTGCGATATGCAAGTATATTTGTTGAATGTTCTATAAAAAAAAATTTGTCATTACAAAGCTATTGAAACAGTTCTTTATTGTTGTGCAAATTTTCAATTATGTTGCAAATGTTCTTATCGTTTTTAACTAATTACCTTAATTTAAATTTGGTGTTGAACCCTAATAATAATTATAACTGTTGGTTGTTGAAGATAATCGCGATGAAAAATCGTTAATCTAGCAATAAACATATTGTCAATACTGGTTGTGTATTTTCCTATGGACAATACACAACCAGTATTTACTTACCAAGGAAATCGTGATAATTATCGGTGAAAGGTCGATATATTGTCAAGAAATATTGTTTCATAAAAATTAAATGACATTTATAATTTCTTTATTAATAGCCTTTCGGTTAAATGACTACAATTAAAAGACTATTCTGTAATCGAAAATTTATTAATATTCGTATATTTGACATGAATCTAAAAATCCTAATTCATAACGGAAACAAGAGCATTATATCTTTAAATTGTAGAACAAAACACTTAATATTTTTGAAGATAAAAGAAGTTAATAAATGTTTGAGAGTGAAAATCGTTGTTGTAACTTACTACTCCTTTAAGCTTTTGTTTAAACTAATTGAAAAAATAAATATATAATAAACTTATTTGTTTATTACCGAATTAATTATTAGTCTTTATAATTAATAATGCTTAGTCTTGCACAAAATAAAATATAGAAAATTTACGAGCAACTTCTTGTTTAATCATTTTATTTCACTTTACATTATGACTTGATTTAATACATGCTTATATAATGAATTTAAATTTTATTAAAAAAATCTTTTACGTTTTATAAAAAATGTGGAGAAATAGCAAGAATGCAATTTTCCTTTCACCAGTTACCATTTATTTGTAAAATGATTTCATTGGCATATTTTTTTATTAACTCTTCCTCTTCCATTTACAACTTATTTTTCACTAACTTATATTCTATTTCAATTAGTGTCCGAATTATTAATAATATATTTTGGCTCGGAATTCATATGAATGATTAAAAAGTGTTCGGAAAAAAATTATGTACAGCCTAAACTAGTTTAAAAATTCTCAATCATCTTGGAACTGAGTTAAGGACAACATTCCTTAAACTTTGGCGATATAATTCCTGGAGCAGTGACGAAAAAAACGAGCACTATGGACTTCTCCACAAATATTTGTCTTGAGATAAGTCCGTTTATTTCCGCTTCCTCTGGCGACAATTCCCAGAACGAGAGAGGAAATGGGGAAATATACATGCAAAAACAAAGCCATTGTCAGGGTCAAATGTATCCGAATCATAAGAAACAGCGCCAGAATAGACCTTTTTCAGTAATTTTGGCGCCCAGCCATGAACTCAATGGTTCGCTGGAAAGGTCTACATTAAATCCAACGATATATATTTGCATATTTTGTGCATTTTGAAATATAAGTTAATATCTGTATCATATTTCACAGTGTTGTGACAAATCGCTATCTTCTTTAATGGCTGTTTATAGATTTCAAAACTCTTATCTACTTTGTTTTAACAAAAGCAGTTAAAAACTAAGATATGTTTAAAATCAAAGAATTTTAAGATATTTAGATACAACGATAATTTTAACATTTGATTAACATTAGCTGTGATTTTTCCAAAGTTAATACACATTTTTCTATTTAAAATATTTCTAAAATGATTTTTCACTTTCAAAAAAAATCCTTTTCATTTTTTTAAACATTCAGCACAATTTCATATCCATATTGAACAAAAAAAAATATTTAAAAGTATTTAGCTTAGATTTTTATTTAAATGCTTTAATTTCTTGGTAAACACTTAAAATTCATTCATATTTCCCAAAATTTATCAGACATTACATTCCATTCATTAAATTTTTAATTTAAAATGTCAAAAGTTTCATTTAAATGTCTAATTTCTTAAATATGCTCTTAAAAGCGTTTCAAATCTTGTAATTATTTACATGATTTTACAAATTCTTTGTTATACCTAGCTATTCAATAATTAAAAAGTAAAGAATGTTGCATATCATTTCTAAAGTCAGTGTTTTGTTTTCTCTAATAATATAAGCACACTATCACTAAATAAGCCATAAAGAAATCAGCGTTTTTAAAAGTTATTACTTAAAAGGGACTGAGAAAATGATACTAGTTTAAAATTTGAGTTGAGATTTGAATTTGAGTTAAGAAAATTGAAATATTATTTCACAATAAATTGAAATCAAGCAAATAATCTCTATCTGTAAATAATTTTCACTCATTTACATATTTCACTTATATTTGTCAGTTATTTTAAAATTATAACATTTATTCTTATGCAGGATATTTAAAGATATAATTTCAAAATTAGAAATTTTAATTACTTTAAAAAAGGTCTTGTCTTTACTTGTATCAATGAATGCTATTCTACTATTATATATATATATATATATATATATATATATTAATTTTATTTGTTAAACGTTTGCTTTCAATTTTTATTTTCCATTTTTAATTCGTATTAATTTATCTTTAGAAGGCGTTGAGAACAATTCATT
The DNA here is from genome assembly GCA_026290005.1 of Latrodectus geometricus. Classification (NCBI taxonomy): domain Eukaryota; kingdom Metazoa; phylum Arthropoda; class Arachnida; order Araneae; family Theridiidae; genus Latrodectus; species Latrodectus geometricus. Next base: position 2,789 of record JAPDSC010078122.1, on the reverse strand, counting down.
TGTCTATTGTTTATTCTTTAGAATTCTTACAAACATGAATTCAGAATGCTTCTTCCTCGTCCCCTGATTCCCTGAAGAAGAGATAATTTGTATTTCTATCGTTTCTCATTTTAGTATTCTATCTTTTCAATCTTACGTTTTTAATTTACACTTTTGCTTTTTCCATTATTACTATAATTTTTGTTTTGTTTTCTAAATATTTAATCTTATATTTTTTAAAATCCTATTTTTGATTTCCTAAAAATTCTTTAATTTAGCAATCTAAAAAATATAAAATTCATTTATTATATTAAAATTTTAGAAATACATAAACATTTTCTTATAAATTATATATATATATATATAT
>JAPDSC010078106.1:4346-20017 GCA_026290005.1 Latrodectus geometricus | reverse complement strand
TATATATATATATATATATATATAATATAAAGAAATAAATACAATGTATAGAAAAAGCAAATACAATATTAAATATATTGTATAATATCTTTTACTTTATCGATTAAATGTATCTTACTTTATATATATATATGTGTATGTATATGTATAAAAAATATATATATATATAATATATATAGATAGATAGGTGTGTGTGTTAAGTACAGTGAATAAATTTTATAAGTAAAAGCTATATAACATGTGATTAGTTAAAATTGTCAGAATAATCCTCAACCTTATCATAAATAAATCATATGAAATTCCCATAATACTTTTAGGAATGATGCCTTTTATCTTTCTGAAAATCAATGCATAAAAAATAAGAAAATGATATGTCTCATATGCTTATCCACGAAACCATTTGTAAACTAATGTTCCGAAAATATGTAACATCCGCACCTTATCTATTTTCGCTTCACTGGAAATATATTAGTAGAATAAATAATTTTTAAATGGCTTGTAAGATTTAAAATGCATCTCTCGACTTCCGTTAAAAAATATGAAACGAGCTGGCGAGCAAAAGTAAAAACGAACCCATCAAGATATTATGAAAAAATTCTTATAATATCTTGATAATATATAGATTTAAAACCATCAGCAGAATAAATATTTAAGGATTTATTTTTTGTAAGCTAGAAAATATATTTTCTTCTTTAAATATTTATACTCAAAAATAATCAATCAAATTATATTTGAAATATTATAGAATATACTAAATTTGTCTATTAATTTATATTTTTTAAAAAATAATCTTGTTAAAGCTTATTTTAATCTTGTTAAAGCTTCATTCCTCAAATTTTATTTAAAAAAAAAAAAAATTATAAAAAATCCTAGCTGGGTATTTCACGAAATACTTTATTTTTTATATATATCTAAAAAAAAAATTTAATTTAATATTTAAAAGTTATCGATAATTTTATATCTTGTTAACAAACAGACATTGATTTATCCATGTCTGTTTATCTATGCTTACCATGTCTGTCTAAATTTTATACTTAAGTATAAAATTTAGAATTTTAAAACTTATACTTAAAAAAATCTATTTATTTATTTTTACTTGTAAGTTTATTTATTTATGTATATTATAGACCATTATTATATTATAACATCACTGTTATTTCTTTCCAACTCCCAAGATGTTTCCACCATCAGACGGATAATTACTCTCTTTGAATCAGTCAAAGAGATTGATTTTTCAAATGGAACACTCCCGGAACTACACTGCACCAGAGAAAAATCATTAGAAGCGATTTGATATAAGGTGGGAACTGCAAAAATAGGTTGAGAAGGGGCATTAAGTACTTCACAGAAATGTAATTCATCTTCATAAAATCGGTATCACCTGTCAAGTGACCAACTGTGTATTCGATGAGAACTACTTACAATGATCTTCTTGGAAAGTACCTCGTTTTTGACCATTTTAATAAGGTTTGTGACCTTTTAATGGATTTTTAAAGTACTGTCTTGTACAGCACATTCTGACTTTCACTTATGGTTTTGAATCACATGATTGAAGTTCTGATGACAAGGGGGGCGGCAGAACAATGTAAACAGAGCAGCCGCAATGAAGAGGCCACTATAATATTATAATGCGGCCTATGGGTTTTACCTTAAATTATTATCCTAAGAAGTTTCCCCTAGCGCTAGAGACCAAAAACATTGAAAAGATGCGGGATGAGACGCTCCGAATTTCTGATCGACGATATTTATGATATGATTTAGAATGAGTATGATGAACTGATTCATGTTAAACAGACAAATATTTTAAATATGAAAGAACAGGTTAGAGAATTTATTAAAAAAGTGCAAAATAAATGTATGAGTCGCATTCCATAAGGATGTTGAAATTTTCAAATCTTAAATTTTTTTTTCTAGTAATGTTGGCTATGACTACCAGGCTCAATGAAACTATGAGTACGAATTAATCACATTTATCGTAACACACACGCGCGTGTGTGTGTTACGATAAATGTGATTAATGTGTGATGTGTGTGTGGATGTGCAAAATAAATTGTTACTAAAGTTTTTTACAAGTAAACTATCAGTAATGCATAAATAGTGTTTTTTATACATGCCTATATCAGTTTAATTTATAGTTTCGTTGAAGTTTCTAGAAAAGGATTTAGAATCAATGTCATTTACGAATTTCTGAGAAAAATATAATATTTTTTCATAAATGCTTACATTATTTTATCCATTATGTTTAGTAAAAATTATAAGCATAGAGTTTTAGAATAATTTAAGGACATAGAAAATTAGAATTAACAAGAAAAACTATATTACACACAAACAATTGAAGTTTAAAATCAAATCAGTTGTCCCTTTGCTTTAATTGTAAACTTAAATTTTACAAGTTTTTTCAAGAAAATTCCCTCTGAATTACAAATAATAGAATGAGAATGAAAACATTAATATGAGACCCATTATTTTGTAACTTAATAACAATATTTTATATGAAATGATCTGTGTAAGTATTTTTATGACAAATTTGTGCATGAATTAAAACAAACTCACCCTTTCGATGACCAGATTGAAACTAATAGTTTGATTTGTATTTTTATATTCACATATTATCTAAAAAAGTGGATAAAATATATTATTTTAGTATGTTATTATACTATAGAAAAAACTTTATTTCTGAAAATATTTAGCTATAAGTATCGCATGTGCGATAATCTCAAGTAATTTTTTTTTTACCTTTATTTCCATTGCCACTTATGTTTCGTGTATATGAGAAAGCCAGCTATGTAAAATGCAAATCATATAAGGCAACTTGACTTTCAAAAAATATTTCATATTTGCATTGATGTAAAAGTTAATACCTATTCTCTAAAGTTAACTGATGTAACTAATCTGTAATTTGTAATCGCAAGATCTTTACAAAGTTGAAAATTTAGCAAGTATTTTCAATATAAAATTATAAATTAAAAACCAGCAACAAAATATTAAAATTGAAATCAAAAAACGGAAATTTAAATGTCATTTTTGAGACTCTATATTTAAGTATAAAAAAAAAGATCAGCAATAGTGCAATATTCCATACCTCAAATAGTGTTATTTATGAATTACTTTGATAAAGAAAATTGATTGTTCATTAACTGGTTATTTAATATTAACAATTTTCTTTTTAATAGTTTTTTCTTATACAATTTAAATCATAACATTGATAAGAGTATTCAAAGTGTTGTGCTTTTTCAGAGGAGTTTCAGATTATTTTATTAATCTAGCCTACACAGAAGAAAATATTTTTTGTTTGTCTTTAATTTGCTAAAGTTTTAATCCCTATTTCTTATTTTATGAATCATCTTATTTCCAAGCAAAATATAAATATTTAGATTAAGATAATATTATATTTAATAATAATTTAAAGTTTCTAGAAGCTACATATCAATTTATATCTTTTTAAAATAAGGCTAAAATTTATAATCCTTTTAAACAAATGATAGCTGATATAAATTTTCACCAAACTTTGTAATAATACACTACTGGCCATTAAAATTGCTACACCAGGAAGAAATGCAGATAACAAAATGATATTTATTGGAAAAATATATTATACTAGAAATAACAAGTTAATAAATTTTCAAAAAATTTGGCTGGATAGATCATAAGAAATCAGTTCCCAGAACAACCACCTTTGGCAGTAATAACAGCACTTATACGCCTGGGCATTGAGTCAAACAGAGATTGGATTGCATGTACAGGTACAGATGCTCATGCAGCTTCAACACGTTGCCACAGTTCATCAACCGTAGTGACTGGCGTTTGGTGACGAGCCAGTCGCTCGGCAACCATTGACCAGACGTTTTCTATTGGTGAAAGATCTGGAGAACGTGCTGGCCAGAGCAACAGCCGCACATGTTCCGTATCAAGGAAGGTCCGTACAATACCGCCAATATGCGGTCGGGCATTATCCTGCAGAAAAGTAGGGTTTCGCAGGGCTCGAATAAAGGGTAGAGCCACGGGTCGTAACACACCAGAATTGTAACGTACAATGTTCAAAGCACCGTCAATGCGAACAAGAGGTGACCGAGACGTGTATCCAATGGCACCCCATAACATCATGCCAGTTGATGGGCCAGTATGACAATGACGAATGCACGCTGCCAGTGTGCGTTCACCACGATGCCGCCAAACACGGATGTGACCATCATGATGCTGTATACAGAACCTGGTTTCATCTGAAAAGATGACGTCTCGCCATTCGTGCGCCAAGCTTTGTCGTTGATCATACCATTGAAGGCGCTTTTCTCTATGACGCAGCGCAAGGGAAGCCGCAGCCATGGTCTCCGAGCTGAGAGTCAATGCTGCTGCAAACGTCGTCGAACTTTTCGTGCAGACACTTGTTGTCTTCCAAACGACCCCGTTTCTTGATACACGGCCAGGAAGAAATGCCGATAACAATGGATATTTATTGGAAAAATATATAATACTAGAAATAACAAGTTAATAAATTTTCAAAAAATTTGGCTGGATAGATCATGAGAAATCAGTTCCCAGAACAACAACCTTTGGCAGTAATAACAGCACTTATACGCCTGGGCATTGAGTCAAACAGAGATTGGATTGCATGTACAGGTACAGATGCTCATGCAGCTTCAACACGTTGCCACAGTTCATCAACCGTAGTGACTGGCGTTTGGTGACGAGCCAGTCGCTCGGCAACCATTGACCAGACGTTTTCTATTGGTGAAAGATCTGGAGAACGTGCTGGCCAGAGCAACAGCCGCACATGTTCCGTATCAAGGAAGGTCCGTACAATACCGCCAATATGTGGTCGGGCATTATCCTGCAGAAAAGTAGGGTTTCGCAGGGCTCGAATAAAGGGTAGAGCCACGGGTCGTAACACACCAGAATTGTAACGTACAATGTTCAAAGCACCGTCAATGCGAACAAGAGGTGACCGAGACGTGTATCCAATGGCACCCCATAACATCATGCCAGTTGATGGGCCAGTATGACAATGACGAATGCACGCTGCCAGTGTGCGTTCACCACGATGCCGCCAAACACGGATGTGACCATCATGATGCTGTATACAGAAACTGGTTTCATCTGAAAAGATGACGTCTCGCCATTCGTGCGCCAAGCTTTGTCGTTGATCATACCATTGAAGGCGCTTTTCTCTATGACGCAGTGCAAGGGAAGCCGCAGCCATGGTCTCCGAGCTGAGAGTCAATGCTGCTGCAAACGTCGTCGAACTTTTCGTGCAGACACTTGTTGTCTTCCAAACGACCCCGTTTCTTGATACACGGCTCTTGACGTGGTTAAACGATCCATTACGGCGATATAATATGCCTGTCTTCTCGGCTGCTAGTGATAGGTGTCCGTTGAGATCTTGCATGGCGTTCCGTATAACTGTCCTGAACCCATCGATTCCATATTCTGCTAACAGTCATTGAATTTCGACCGACGCGAGCAGCAATACTGCGATAAGATAAACCACAATCCCAGTACGCTACAATTCGACCTTTATCAAAGTCAGAAACGTGCTGGTATGCATTTCTCCTTCTTACACGAAGCATCACAACAACTTTTCACCAGGCAACAACGTTCTAATGCAATTTGTGTATGAGGAACCGGCTGAACAATTTCCTCATTTAAACACAATGTAGGTGTCGCTACTGGCGCCTGCTTTGTCTGAATGCGCTGAAAAGCTAATCATTTGCATATCACAGCACCTTCTTTCTTTCGTATAAATTTTTCGTCTGTTGCATGTCGCCTTCTTGGTGTAGCAATTTTAATTGCCGGTAGTGTAGTTTTTATATTCCTTCATGATATTAAATATTTCATTTCTAAATGGAAAAAAAACTTGAATTCAAAATTGTAACTTTTCAATTTAAATACCATGCAAATTTATCAAACCTTTAAACAATTTTTTTGTGTAATTAACATTTAACTATTATTTCATATATTGTGTATATTATATTCCAAATCAAAATTCTTTGTGAAAATGAAAACTTTATCCCTACAATGTGGCCCAAAATTTCAAAATGCCTCTTAAACTGTATTTTTCTCTTAAATCTTATATATTAGTTACATTGTGTTGTTACTTCAAATAAATTAGATCTGCTCATTTGAAAGTTGCTCACTAGTAAAAAATTGGATAAGTTAAATGTTGATGCAGTTTACATTTCCATGATGTGATTACTGGAAATTCGAAATATATTTATATGTTGTGAAATTTGGTTTAGAACAAACAAAAAAAAATATAAAATAATTTGCAGAAAATATAATAAAAGAATCAAGAAGTTTGAAGCACTGTAAAAAATTGTGTGTTTAAATATGCTAGTATTTATAAGAATTTTAAATAATAAACAAGTATTTAAAGCTAAGAAATGTTAACAGATTAAAAAATGTATTTTATATTAAATTTCAATTTATTAACATTTCAAACATTTAAATCAATAAAAGTATGCACATTTAATATTTTTCATTGATGAATAATATAACTCTCATTGTAAAATTAACTTTAAATTATTATGCATGAATTCAAGCATATCGGGTGTATTCATTGCTAATGGTTAACTAAATATTTCTACTCATAATACGTTTGAACCATTTTATCGAATGCGTTTTTAATTCATTGGTTACCAAGTTAATGAATGAAATAAAATAAATATAACGAGTTTTTTAAGATCAAATTTAAGATTATTACTTCATGTAAACGCTTGTTATATGTAAAAGCTCATAATACGCATTTAAAAAAATTACTGAAAATAAACTTTCACCATTATTAGTATTAAAATTAACGTTTACCTCTAATTTGAAAGGTAGAATGATATAGGAAATATATATTTCTATTATACTCCAATCATAATCGTATATAAATTCAATATTATGCATGTGCAAAAATATATATACCATCATTTAAAAATTTATTTTAAATGAAAATACGGATCATTATTTAATAAAAACGTATTCAATTCTGGAATTCAAACGAAAATTTGTAACTTATAAAACTTAAATTTTTTGAATTTATGTGAATGGATATCAAATGTGGAAAAACCGTTTCTCTTAAAAACACTTATTTTAAAACAAAGATTACATATATTTTTTTTCAAATTATAAACTAGTCTAAGGAAATTTGTATAAATACGTAATCCTATATTGAGAATTTCATTTTATAGAAAATCAAGCATGTGATTTTAGATATTTATTATGCGTATTCTGAAAAAATTTTCTTTCGAAATAGTATTTACATAATCAATAATTTCTTTTTACAGTTCTTCTCACAGTAGATCTATTAAGTTATATTTAAATATTTCTCACATTTATTTTCAAGTTAAACGATATGCTTAGGAATACAGTACATTAGTCAAATCACCAAATTATGAAAATTTCGGGGATGTTATACATGAAAATTTTGCATTTCTTTTTATTTTTTGTAAAAACATCTCAAAATGTAATTTCTCACTTAATAATAAAATTTCGTTTCGATTTCTATTTCATTTCTTACATTATGTATCATATTTTTCTCTGATAATTATACAAATAGAGTTAAAAATTTATATATGTAAATAACCCGATTATTATTTAATTATCGCTATGTTTTTAACATAAAATAATCGAAACATACATGAACAAGAAAAATTGTTAAGTTAAACTTTTATGATTTCCCTAAAATAAAAATATATTTAATCTTTATAAGGTGAAAAGTCTATTTTGATTTTTATAAAAATAATAATTATGATTCTTTTACAAAATTTTTAAGTTACCAATGATGAGCAGGTCTGACAGGTGTTTATTAGGTGTTTACAGGTGACAGGTGAATGATCTGGCAGGTGTTTATTATAAAACTTTACTGTCATGCAATATTTTCAAGACTATTATGGTCAACACATCAAAATGCTGTCACCTTTATTGAAATGTAAATACCTGAGTATATAAAATAAGAAAAAAGTGTTGTAACAATATAATATATAATATAACAAATAATATTATAATTAAAAATTTATAATATTTTTTGCTATAAATTATATATATGTTCCCACACATAATATGTTATTTAAATTTTTACATGCAACACTTAAAATTATTTTGAAATTTATTAAATTAGTTGTTTACAAAAGGTATGTGCATTTTTAGTTCTAAAGTTGTAAAATATCTGTTTTGTTGAAATTTAAACAAAATAATTTATTGCAAAAGTTAGTAAGAAATACTACCCGAAACTCCTTGGGATTACTGTTATATAAAAATAACAATATCTTATTTAAAGGCCATATATTATTATGTCATAAATAGACTGAAAATTCGTTAACTTTACTGTCGGTGTTGTACTAAATGGCAAAAACATGTACTCCGTATTTTGGGTTTTTAAAGTATGTATAAAGTGTAGTGGTTGATACATATATATTAAAATTATTCACTTGAAATTAATTTTGTTATAAATATTTAAATAAAAGATAGGTATTTATTCCATACATTTGTCGTTAATTTATTTCGGGTGTAATCATATTTTAAGTGACATACTTTCTAGATTTTTTTTCCTCTTGATTATTTTTTCTTTTCTTGATTTATTTAGTGATAAATGCACTATATATTAACTTTTTTTTCTCTCTCCAATTGTTATTTTAACTATTCACAAATAACATTTGCTATTTCATTTGTGAAATCTAGAATCAAGATGTTGAATTGTTAAAAATGTTTCATTTAAGACATATTTCTACGAGTTCTGTCATTTAATCCTTTTTTTATTTCTGAACTGAATGGCAACATAAAAGGAGAAATTTAAACTGAATTTTTTTTAAAATAATATTGCAGTAAATTCTGTAAGCTACTCTATTTGTTACATTCTGAATAAAAATTTTATTACGTAAAATAAATTTATATAAAACATTTTTAGGCTGTTAGTGTCTGGCAAATTAACATATTTTATCAAAGTTAAAAGAGAATAATAGGTCATCCATCATACAAAATAAAAATTACTTGAAAAGGCAAGCAATTAACAACATTTATGTGACCTCCTTTTTTAATTCTTTTGCGATTTTTATTTGTCATTCATAAATTCATAATGATACTTGGTTACAAAGCATTACTAATTTAGGCAATTTAAATCTTGCGCAATAATGCAGTACAAAATATGCACGCAATAAAAACATTAATAAACGAAATAATTTGTGAGATATTTTTCTTATAATATTTTTAAGACTTTAAGATTTTATTTGACACCGAACCTTAAATAAGAATGCAGTTTACATTGATATGGTGATGCACATATGTTCAATTAGCATAATCTTACTTTGAAACAAAATTAACGTTAACTAACCACACTACTCCTTAAATAATTAACTTCATAACTTGTCAAGATAATCCATGTTTCAACATATTACGTATTCCTAACATAATTTGTATCTTTCTTAGAAGTATTTCGTGATAAAATCAAGTTTTATAGCACGCAACACATTATATTTTGAACAAAACACTTTTTTTTAGATAAGCCAATAGTAAAGTGGTATACATATTGTTATTTAACACTTAATAAAGTCAACACACACATCAATTTCAAAGGAATAATATTGAATCCTTCTATAAAATAATAAATTAGTTTAAAACATTCTTTGATGCGAAGTAATAAATTATTATATGAAATTTATTTCATTGAATAAAAGATATTAAGGAAATAAACTAAGAAATTTTAATGTTAAAAATAAAAGTACTTCTAAATAACATTCGAAAAATATTTTTTTTAATTATGATCAATTTGCAACATCCCCAAATATTAAATACAACAGTTACGAAATCATAATTTTTTATACTTCATGTTAAGTACTTTTTCACTATTTTAAATGTATTCTCATGAATCAAATTATTTTAACAATATATTTTCTTATCATAAAAACATATATGAAATAGAAACGACATATGTCTGTCTATTAAATGTACCTCTAGTGTTTGACTTCATTTTGCTTTTTAAATAATAAACTTTAACTAAAGTAATTGGATTCGTAGGAACCGTAGAAGTAAGTTATATCAAATTGAATAACAAGTGTTTGATTGATTTTCTCCTTCTTATATTAAAACAACACAGTAAAGATAAAGATTATTTATATTAAATTTTGATAATTTTATTTTAAAAATAAAATAATAAAATAATTCACTAACTAATACACAAAAAATATTAAAAGCATTTTATTTTTATTCAATAAAAAATGCATCATCATTAAAAAAAATGAATATTATTTCCAGTATAATCTGACTAGTAGTCCGTAATTTAATCTGAAATTTTAATTTATCTGTCTAGTCAGATTAAATTAAAAAATGTAATCAGATTAGACAGATTATATTTACAAAAATTTTTAATTATGTTTGTCTCATAATTTTATTGTTTTAGCAGCCAATTTTACGAAATACTTTAGGTGATAAAATAATAGTGTGTATTAAAAAATTACAAGCCCTAATTAAACATTTCCGCAATATAATTGACAACTTCTTTTTACATGAAAACAAAAAGCAGGAAATTTAGAATACTTCAATAGAAAAAAATTAATTTTCTTTTAAAACAAATAACCTGTTTAAATAAAGGTACCAATATTTTTAAATTATATATCTTATATTCACTTCTAATAGAAAATTAATTAAATAAATTAATTCGAAATTTCGGATAGTAAAAAAAATATTTCATTTCACTTTTCAATCCAATTAAAATTAAATTCGAAACAAACTATATAAAAAGCGTTCTATCGAGAAACATTTTGTCAAACATTTGTATACATGATAAAACAAAATTACAATAATAATAATGAATTTCTCTTTTTACTATTCAAAATAAGAAAATGCTTAAAAATTTTAAAAAAAGTGTTCCATTTAAAAAAAATTGTCTAATTTTGATGTTATTTTTAATCATGTTATAATTATTATAATATAAAATTTTAAAATGTTATTTTTCTTGTTGAAATTTATTAATCACAAAATAATCAAAAAATCACACAAAATAAATTACGAAACAAAATTAAATTTCCAGTTTTTCATAATTTCTAGAATAGTTACTTAATTTTATAATGAATAGAAATTGGTTATATAAAGGGAATTTTAAAAAAGAAAGCTATACAGCATTTTCAGAAACATGAAAAATCTTCAATTGTTAATATATTTTATTTTATAAAGTAGTTCCAATTCCTAAGAAGGATTTGTACACTATGTACAAAGTCTTAACTATTTTATATCTTCTAAAATGTATCTATATTATATTATATTTTAGAGACAACTAGCAGACACATTTTATAGATTTACTTTGAAGCATATACTTCTATACATTACGTTTACAAAATTTAATATGTTTTAAATCTGAATAGCAGAGAAAACTATGTATCCGAAATAAATATGTTTCATGAAAAAATATTAAATAATTCATTAAATTTGTATGGAAACTTTAAAAGAATATAAGTTTTTTATTCTTTTAAATCTTCAATGAATCTAATATATGCAAGATTACATTATATTTAATTCAATTAATATATTAGCTGTTATAGTATTTATATTCTATTTCAATCTATTAGATTTAAAATGGATTGCATGTAAAATCCTTAAATACATTCTTGAGAAGGTAAAATTCATTTCCTTAATATGAATACAAATTTATAATCCATTTAATTCTCACTAAGTTTCAAACATCATACAGTTTGAAAATGTTGTGTTGCTATTTAATAGTTTTAAGTCCAAGTATTGGTGCGTAAGTGGATCATATACGTTGAAAGTAATGCAAATTCTTTTTCAAATTTAAAATGCAAATAAATTTGAATTTAAAATGAGACTATGTCATTTCTTGCAATACATATTACATGAGATAAGTATTAATTCATTATGATTATAATTTACATTGTGATTTATGATTTACTTTTTTAAGAATATATTTCGTAATAATTTATACATTTTTAAAATACATTTTTAATTCAGTGCAAAACATTTTAAATATATTATATTTATTAACACTTTAATGTACAAACTCCATGCAATTTACTCGATATTTTATGCAATTTTGAATCGAATGTTTTAAAACAACTTACTGAATTGTAGACAACAATGGATCTGATGGTTACGATTAAAATGTAAACAATTAAAATATACCTGCAAACAAGTGTCTATAATTACTTTCAACTGATATTTAATTTCCACATGATCTATACAAAATTAACCCCATACTCTTTTTTTAAATAATAACTTGTGCATATCCTCTATAATCAATTTTAATGCTCAATAACATAGGAAAAATTACTTTTAGAGTCAGTTAAAATTTAATTAAAGTTCATTGTTCACACACACACACACAGTGTCAGTCAAAATTTAATTGCGTTGTCTTTATAATAAAATTTTTTTATAAATCTTATTATGTAAGAAATATTTCATATTCTAAAATAACATCAGAAAATTTGTTTCAATAATTCTTTAAGATATTTACATTATCAAGAATAATTTTGAAATACTTAAAGCAACTAAAAATTCTTATAAATGTGCATGTATGTTTGTTGTATAACTAACTGGAATGCGGAAATACGTTGCACAAAATTAGTTAACGATAATATAGAAATCAATCAAAGGAAATGTAAACAAATGTTTGAGTATTATCTACTTTCGTATTAAACTTTTGTGCCGATCAATCAAAGAAACATAATACAATTATTTGCTCTTGAGTTATTTACATGACTCACTAGCTTATTATTAAGTCTAATTTTTTTGTGAGAAATGAAAATGGCAATGATAACATTTGTTTGCAGAAAAATCAGCTTATTTTCTTGGAATTACTTTACAGCTTATTACATTGGAAATTAGATTATAATTGCAACAGATTGAAATTATTTCATTTTGTTAAATTATGCCAAATCGGTTGCAAAACTAAAGTAAGAAATTCAAGTCATGATAGAAATAAAGAAAAGTACTTTAATACCAATGTTCTAAATGATATTTAAATAATTGTTATAAACATTATTATTTAAGTGTATGGTTGTTAAGACCAACAATTACCATGCATCTAAGATCTCAATGTATGAGAATATTTTATTGTACTATAAAATTCTTTTGCACATCACTGTTAACAAAACTGTTAATAGCCTTAAAATAATACAAATTATATAAAAATATATTCATCAAATTCAACATTTCATTCATAGGGTGTTTTACAACAATAAATGAATTAAAATATATTGATATATCTTTAGAAATTATGAAGTAATTTTAAATATAAACAATTTCAATATATTTGTTTAAATGTTTTTTTTTTTTTGCATAATTACCATTACTTGAGCGTTATGATCTTAATTTTGGCTGAGATTTACTGTACGGTTACTCTTTCGGCTTTTTTAAAAAGTCGCCAAAAATATTGCCATTTTGCACAACCGAGGATGGAATTAGTCAGAATCCCTCACTGCAATTGGTCGGAATGTTTTGGGTTGCCAGAAAATGCAATTTATTGCTAAATATGGAAAAAGCGCTACAATATTGACCGTACAGTAAATCTCAGCCTTAATTTCTTAGAAATTGAATCAAAATATTAATTATTAATATTCAAACTAGAGAATAGCTTTGAAGATTATGAAAACAATAGTTTTCTTCTAACCACATGCAATTATTCATCAAGTAAGCACTGATTTTCCTTATAGCTTTGATAGAAAATTGTTAAAAAAAATTAAAATACGATAAAATAAAATACATAATTCTCATCCTTGTTAATAATTTGAGACATTATTATACATTTTGCACTTAAATTTTAGATAAAAAGGAAATAGGTTCATTAACTGATTGCGTGCCTACAAGCCACACATACCTAAAACAAACATTTTCTGAAAAATAGTCCATTGTTTTGTGATTTGTTGGAAGCATGTAATAATTAATTCCTGTTTCGAATTATTCTGAAGCTTGTTGATGCACTGTTTTAGACTTCCTTTTGTATGATGATGTGATAAATTTAAAACATTTGATTCAAAGAAGCCATAATTCTGGCTTATTTTTAATGAAAATTTCCTATTAAGTAGAATACATTATTTGATTCAGTAGCTTATTACATTATATAATTTGACAAGTATTAAATCAGAACAAAATTAGCTGTAAGAACTTAATGATTTTTAAACATCTTTTTTTAAATAACTCATTGAAATAGTTTAAACTTTACAATAATAAAATATAATTCCATTGTTTAAAATGTAAAGTTTTACTCAATTAATAAGACATTCAGATTAAAATAATTTAATGAAAACAATTTTAAAATAGTTGATGAAGTTTCATTTTCATTTCATTTTCCAGGCCAATCACTATTCAAAACCAATAAGGACCAAAGATATTACAGAAAACTAAGTAATAACATGTGTAAGATAAGAATTATGACACTGATGGGAATATAGTCTTTAAATATTTCTCAGAAAGTTGATAATAAGTATTAGTTTAGTGCATAAAATTTAGATATAAATGCATAAAAATTTGTAGTTTATCAACCAATATAATTACTGAAAGTTTCTTTTCAGTTATAAATACAAAAGATTCAACGACATAAGAAGTATATGAGAAGTGAATCAAAACAGATAAACAAATATCTTTCTTTATTATATTTTTATTTTCAATCTATAAATCTTCACACATTTATATTTAATTTATTTAATATTAAAGAACGTAAAAGAATTTTGTGACAAAATAATTCTTCTTATTATCATGCTAATCAGTGTTGAAATGTAACTATCCTAGAGTAAAAAATAAATATTATGTGAACTGAAGTTTAGTTTGAATACTCAGGAATTTTTTGTTTATCTTATTACAAACGACAGGTATGTAAACAGGGAATTGTCATATAAATCAAAATTTCAAATAATACAAAAATCTACAATTGATATGGCCGAATTAATTAATACAAAACTTAATCAAACACATTTTATAACTGAATTGACAGTTTCTAAAATTTAATAATTGTGTACACGTTTCATTAGCCCTACAGATATAAGATATAGCAGAGTATAATTGATTTCAAACATAAGACTTCTAAGACACTAATGTGAAGAATTATTTAATTTAAAAAAATTTTAATCTTTAAAGTCACAAATATTCAAAACCTAAAAAAGTATAAAAATATTAAGCAATACCATACGTATAACCAGATAAATGAACCATTCAGATTAAATAAACCATTCTCACAAAACATTCAGTATAACACTATTTGAAATCGTTTTAATAATAAGCAAACGTTTCTAAAGATAAAAGTATTTTTTTAATATCTCTCTATCAACTATTTATTATGATTATATAAACTGCACATATTTTGATAAGAATTTGTAAACATGTTTGTAATATCAAGTTAAATCAATGTAAAATATTTTTATATTTGCCTGCTCAAAAAAAAGCTATTTTAAAGATCTTTTAAAAAGGCCATTTTACAATTAGAGATAAGTTACAAAATTCTCAAATTAGTCTTTAATCAAGAATGTTAACTAAAGACCATATTTTTTAATTTAAAAATAAAATAAAATATTTAAACATTAAATATAAACAGCTCTTTCAATGTCTTATTTAGGATAATTTAAACGAAAAAAACATTGTCACACACAGAATACTAATTTTGACAAAAGAAAATCAGAATGAAATTTCTTCTTTAAACTGTTTTTGCATTTATATATACAAATATATATATATATATATATATATATATATATATA
>JAPDSC010078093.1:600323-624997 GCA_026290005.1 Latrodectus geometricus | reverse complement strand
TATATATATATATATATATATATATATATATATATATATATATATATTAGTGTAATTATTCTTGTAAATCATGCTTTCATGCTGTATGGTGAGTTCAAGCAATAAATATTTTTAACCCAAAATTATAAAACTAGAAGTATATTTTTTCTACTGATTAAATATAACTCATGGTATGAATATTAAAAGTCAGCAGAGAAAATCCAGTGTTTCTTTGTAGATATGGTGCCATTCTTATGCTAGGTCTTTAAAGCAATTTATATCCAAATCATGCTATGTGTCATATATAAAGTTAAAAAGATCTTTTAAAGTTGCATATTGTTTTTCATTGAATAATCTTTTTGCTGATAGTCCCCAATCAGTTTAAATTGCATTTAAATCAGGAAAAGTCGGTGGCCAGTTAAAAACATTTACTTTATTTTGCACAAATCACTTTTTGAAATCTGAGTTATGTAAGATGATGCACCATATGGCTGAAGTATTGAATTTAAACCTCTTTAATGCATTGTCAACAGCATCCTTAAATCTTTTTTTATTTTATTTCATTTGAGAAATATTAAGTATTTTGATTTAAGAAGTTCTTATGACATAAATTCCATATTTTCTTAATTTCATAATAATTTAATGCAGTTTTACGTAATATTTTTAAAACTTGGGCAAATAAAAACTCTCATCACTTTAAATTAAAAAATATTAGGAGAAAAAATTAAATCTGCTAAAATGAACTTGTGTTTGCATTAAGTAATTTTTCAATGAAAATAATAATGTCCTTATATTTATAGGCCAAAAGACTTATGACAAATATTTTTAAAGTGAGATCTTTTATGATTAATGACTTTTTAATTAATTAGAGAACTATGATTTAATTAATTAATTAATTTGAGAACTATGAGATATAGCAAATAATTTCTTAATATATTGTGCAACAAGTAAACATGGAGAATAGAAAACCAATACAGTGTATAATTATTGCATTATGGTTTGTATTTTTTAAAAACATTTGTCTTTATATTCATGAACCACTATTTACATATCTTAAAAATTAATTATTGTTTGAATTTCTGAATGTTGCTAAAAGATAGTGCGATTAGTCAAACTTATTTCAAAATTTTTGTTGTAAAATTTTGCACCTTGGACTTTCTGTAATTTCGCTTTCATAAAATTATTTCTGAATGTCAACTAAAAATATTATTTAAGATAATTTTAACATTCATGTGATATAATTTTTTGACAAAGTAGCATGAAAACCTGCACTAAATGATTAAGTTTTTTTGATAAATTTGCTTTTTATGCTACTCTTATGGTTTGATATCCAAGACAGGTTGAATAACTATTTTCAAAATATTAATTGGTAATTTTTTTTATGTATACATTTTCATAAACACCTCTAAAGCAATAGAATTAGAAAATGTTGCATTTGATTTTATTTTTTTAATTTAAAACTCGGGTGCATTGCAGGGAAAACTGATGATTAGTGTTTATATATATATCTCACATACTTAACTATTTCATACAGGTCCTACAAAAACTACTTATTGTTAAAAAATAATTTTTATTTTCAAACTTAGGACAGGGCATTCATTGATATTCAATATAAAAATATTATTTTTGGAAGTCTGAAATTTGAAAAAAATATAAAATCCTTCTAAAAAAGGGATACAAAATTTTGTTTATCAATAGTTGCATTGTAGCTCAGTTAATCCCTTATTCAGATTTTCATGAATTATTCACGTTAACATGAAAAAAGGATGAAAATGTCAATATTTTATCAAGTTTTGGAAATTCAAACATGAGAAGCGTGAAGCTATTGAATGTATTTATAAGTTTCTTTATTTCTTTTAGCATTTTTTTGAAGTTATTTAAAAAAAGCAGGAAAATGGTAAACACTTTTTCTAAATTGGCAGTTAAGTTACAATAATTTATTTTTTAAAGCTTTGATGAAATACATGTTTTGGTAATGAAATTATCAATGTATGCAAATATATAGCTCATTAAATTGTTATGTTCTATGTATTCTAAATTTACAATTAATTAACATTTTTTCTTTCATTTGGAATGACTCATTCACGCTGCATATATTTCTCAAATTGAGGTGTGTGTGTGAAATGTCTGATTTTCCTCAAATGCCATAGATTATGCTTTGATTTTGTTGATTTTACCTTTCAAAGTTTCAGTTTTTTCAACTAAAATGTCAAGGTGATGACATATTGTTTGCTATAAAATATATATTTGAGAGTAATATGCTTTTATTGTTTTCAAGACTTCTTTTATGCCCTTCTGGTTATTTTTTTTAACCAGTTCATCATTTGAAAATGGTGGCATGGCAAAAATCATCGACATGGCAATAGAATAAATTCATTTGTTAGTGGTACATAGCTGTGGTAATGAACTAAACATTGTTTACTGAGTTTTCAGATATGATTCAAGACATTTAATTTAAAACTTTTCACTTATTTATTAAAATTTATATATTCAACGTGTTTTGCTCTTGTGATACTTTTTAGCATTATATATATACTCTCTCTTCCCTTAAATACATTTGAGCTCTAGTTTACAAAAAAAATAATATTGGCATAAAGATAGTTGCTCTATGCTTTGATTATATATATATATATATATATATATATATATATATATATATATATATACACCCACAAAAAAAAATAGTTACTTTTTGAAATAAATGTTTTTTTTAATGTATTATAAGTGTAAAACTAGAAGTGTTTGATAACTATTAATTTAATGCAAATGGTGATCATTTGAAAATTTATGATTTTAATCAATTTAACCTTTCATTAAAGTGATACTAGTTTTTAATTTTAGTTGCAGTAATAAAAATATATTTGAATAAATTTTAATCTTTTTTAAATAGTCTAATATCTTCAGATATTATTTTTACTGAACTATCATCATCAAACATAAGCAACTTAGTAATTACATCAGAAATTCAAAACAAACATGGCACATGTTAATTCAAGTAAATTTAAAATTGCGCTTAAATTAATAATTTGAATATTCATTTATTTATTTATTCAATATTTTATTTATAATTGTAAGGAGAAGCAAAAAGTATCACTTGAAATAAAATTTTGCGATAAAGCGCACAATTTTATATCGCGGCTCACTTCTAATGTAACTTACTTGTTGGACTGATATAAACTGTTTACTTCTGTTATATTTACTAGAATTGATAGTTAAAAACATTTCAGAAAAATAGTTTTAGGTGTCTAAGTCTTTAAATGTGTAATGCATGATATGGAATAAATATTTATGAAATAATTTACACATTTGTATAATATTAATGTGCATGCCAGTAATTGCATGCAAAAATTAGGATAAAGTTTTGAGCTTTCAAATATTTTACATGAGACTATCACTCTTTGAATTTGTTACATATAGAATATATAAGCACCCCGCAGTGGTGTAAAAATGGAAACTTTATCAACATGGCAAAAATGTTCAGTGTTTTCCTATTTACTCAATACTTCGGAAATAATACTTTGTATTGAAATTTACTCTGATATCATTATCAAATTAAATAATTTTTGGATGGATCAAGGAAATTGAGAAAGCTTTCGAGATTACGATTTGTTGTTAATTCTTGTTAAATTGCCAATGATAGAAATGTGTTTACTAGAAAGAATTTTACTTCTATATTCCAAAATTATGAAAACTTCAAGTGGTTGAATAATATATTAGGTTGGGGAAAAAGTAATCCATTATTTTTTTGGTAGACGTCTGTAGTGATCGATATTTCGTGAGATATCTATCAAACAATTTCAGATTTATGTTCGTTGGAAAGGTGACATTTGACTCTAAAATATTCTCTTGAGTTTTTTTTTTTTTTTTTTTTTTTTTTTTTTGGATTAATTTAGTTACGAGTACAAGTTTTTAAAAATGGAAGACAACAAACAGAAACTTCGATACAATTTTCGTTTTTCTCTTATAACGGCGAAAAAGATAGTCGGGTGGCTAAAATTGTGAAAGGTGCTTATCGTCCTATATAAGACTGTAACAACCATTTACGTACAATTTTTGTTTCGTCGATTCCGTTCGGGTATTTTGATGTTAGAGATGCACCTCGCATGTGGATACAGCATCGTTGAAAATGTCTATAAAATATCAAAACTGATCGAAGTTAACCGCATGTCAGCAGTCGTAACGCGCAAAACCTAAATATCTACATAAAAGCTGTTTTAAACCTTTTTACAAAGTGAATCCAAAAGAAATTACATAAAGTTCACGTAAAAATAATAGATTTCTTTTTCCCCAAACTAATATAGTTTTCAGAAGTGTGAAACGATTTTATTATACCTGATTTGCGACGATTTGACATTGAATAAATATCACTGACTCAAATTTTGTATCAATATCTGTTAATTATGTCTTTCAATGACAACAATATCATTGAGAAAAAATTTCTGAAAAAATACTGAACCTTGCTGCTTACTGCTACAATGATAGTGGATCCTGTATGGAATCATATACATGAAAGAGACATTTTATTTATTAAAATCGTGTGCAATGATTTTAATAGGTAAAGTGTCTCTTTACCAAGGTAAATAAGAAAGTTCACGCGGTTTTCACGTTGTCGTTGAATGAAGTGAGAACAAAAACACAAATTAATGTATGACGTGGTTTCTACACCGGCCAATCGAGAGTAAAAATATCAGTCGTTATAAAAGCAGGACCACTGCTCACATTCATCTATCGTAACTCGTACAATAGCGAAGATAAATGGACGTGTCGAAGGAGTTCGTCCGGTGTTATTTCTTTATAATTTCAAACTGGGTATCAGCTACTTCATCAAGCCACCAAATATGTCAAGTGTTTGGGGATATAGCTGTAAATTAACGTACAGCAAGGCATTGGTTTCACAAATTCAGGTCAGAAGATTTCACTCTCTGTGATGAAGCTCGCTGTGGATGATGAAGCTCTGCCGGCGGATATTGAAGAATACAGTAGCAAAACGTGTTTTGGGCTTGCAAGACAATTTAACTTTTCCGGTGAAAATGTTGGACTTCATTTTCACCGCTTAGGTAAGTCGTACAAGCTGAGGAAGTAAATTCCTCACACGCTGTTAGAAGTCCTTAAACATTAACAAGTGACATCCTGTATATTGTTACTTTCTCGCCACCGTAGCGCATCCATATTCAATCAAGTGCTGATTAATGTTAAAAAATGTGACCTATACGACACTCCCAACGTTCCAAACATTGATTGTCAGCCCAGGATACTGTCTCGCACAGCACATGACCACCTTTGTATCCATGCAAGTTTATGCTTTCTATCTGGTGCACTGGTCGTCAAGTGATTCACTATGAGTTACTACCAACGGCCCATACTGTCACTGCGAACCTGTACTCACCACATTGGAACGTGTCCAACTTGCATTGCAACAGAAGGAAGTATCATTGTTTAATCTGAAGAGTACGCTGTTCATGGCCGATAACGCGAGTGGCATGTCGCTTGGGTGGTCAGGAATACGGTACAACGACTTGGTTGGGAGACTTTGCACCATCAGATTACCACCTCTTCCATTCCCTGAACAATCATCTTCGTAGAAAATCCTCCACCAATGAAGCAAACTTGAGCCAAGCACTTACAGACTTCTTTGTTTCCCAAACCCCCGAGTTTTACCGCAAGAGGATTTCACAACTAAAGACATGTTGACAGAAGTTGCTGGATGCCTATAACTGGATTCGAGGACTAATAATAGGCTGCACTTTCTGTACGTCATGTTTTTTTTTTGGGGGGGGGGGGTATTAAAAACTGCTTGAACTTTCTTGTTTGCCTTGTATATGAGCTCAAATAAGTTGAATTTGAAGAGAGTTATTAAAGTAAACTATGCAGAAAGAAGCTATAAACTTTGGAAATAAATTTCGAAAAATTTCTGTTTGCAGCGTCAGCTTAATGATATTTAGTAGAGAGTTAAGAATTTTTGGTGTTTATGCCCAAGTAGCTACGTACAAACTCTATTAGAAACTTTAGTGGTATTAATGGTATTAAATTTTAGTAATCTATATGTTAATGTGCACCATGCAGAAATCCAAAGATAGAATCCGAATGTAGAGAATGCGCGGTGAATACTTTTTAAGTGACTTTGTGGGATTAAAAGTTGGCATTAAATTAAAATTTTTATTAACATTAAAACTTAAAATTGATACCAACTTTGATATTGATATTTATGGTTCAGGGCTGTAAGTCATTGCTTCTTGATATCAGTCAAAGAAGTTCAGAATACCGAAGGTTATTTTAACATTTTAAGCACTTCCTCCTTACCTACATTCTAATAACAGCTTTGAGAGTGTCATTTCATCTTTTAGTAGAATCGCACTCTTGTAAACTAAACAAAAGATATTCTGAGAAGGTTTATGATACCATGTTGTGGAATCTTTAACCTCATAGAAAATTTATTATTATTTATTAATAACATAGTGAATTGAAGCATATAGATGTTTAGCAATTCACTCTGTAAATTTTGCATATATATAAAACAAATAGATATCAAAAATATATAAATGAAGCTAATAGATGTTTATGAACTAGTTCACATAGAGATCATTTTAGAAGAGTGTGGAAAGGTTTTTTTACCACTCTATATCTACTTTTGGTTCAAGAGAGCCAATTCGATAGGAACCTACAGTTTACTGAAGATTCTAAGCCTAAAAATCATTCAAGGCCAGACCTAAAACCACTCAAACTAAATGTCATTAAACGTTTAGAATTAACCATTCGACTGTCAGCACGCCTAAGAAGGGTGTGGAACTTTAAAAAGCTAAGTTTCTTTTTTTTTAACATTTATATTATTTTGTATTCATATATGAAATACACTACTGGCCATTAAAATTGCTACACCAAGAAGGCGACATGCTACAGACGTGAAATTTATACGAAAGGAAGAAAGTGCTGTGATATGCAAATGATTAGCTTTTCAGCGCATTCAAGCAAAGCAGGCGCCAGTAGCGACACCTACATTGTGTTTAAATGAGGAAATTGTTCAGACGGTTCCTCATACACAAATTGCATTTGAACGTTGTTGCCTGGTGAAAAGTTATTGTGATGCCTCGTGTGAGAAGGAGTAATGCGTACCAGCACGTTTCTGACTTTGATAAAGGATGAATTGTAGCTTACCGGGATTGCGATTTATCTTATCGCAGTATTACTGCTCGCGTCGGTCGAGATCCAATGACTGTTAGCAGAATATGGAATCGATGGGTTCAGGACGGTAATACGGAACGCCATGCGGGATCTCAACGGCCAACTATGACTAGCAGCTGAGAAGACAGGCATATTATCCGCATGGCCGAAATGGATCGTGCAACCACGTCACGAGCCGTGAGTCAAGAAACGGGGTCGTTTGAAAGACAACAAGTGTCTGCACGAACACTTCGACGACGTTTACAGCAGCATGGACTCTCAGTTCGGAGACCATGGCTGCGGCTTCCCTTGACGCTGCATCATTGACAAGAGCGCCTTCAATGGTGTGATCAACGATGAACCTGGGCGCACGAATGGCGAGACGTCATCTTTTCAGATGAATCCAGGTTCTGTGTACAGCATCATGATGGTCGCATCCTTGTTTGGCGGCATCGTAGTGAACGCACACTGGCAGCGTGCATTCGTCATCGTCATACTGGCCCATCACCTGGCGTGATGGTATGGGGTGCCATTGGATACACGTCTCGGTCACCTCTTGTTCGCATTGACGGTGCTTTGAACAGTGCACGTTACATTTCTGGTGTGTTATGACCCGTGGCTCTACCCTTTATTCGAGCCCTGCGAAACCCTACGTTTCAGCAGGATAATGCCCGAACGCATGTTGCCGGTATTGTACGGACCTTCTTTGATACGGAACATGTTCGGCTGTTGCCCTGGTCAGCATGTTCTCCAGATCTTTCACCAATAGAAAACGTCTGGTCAACGGTTGCCGAGCGACTGGCTCGTCACCAAACGCCAGTCACTACGGTTGATGAACTGTGGCATCGTGTTGAAGCTGCATCTGTACCTGTACATGCAATCCAATCTCTGTTTGACTCAATGCCCAGGCGTATAACTGCTGTTATTACTGCCAGAGGTGGTTGTTCTGGGTACTGATTTCTCAGGATCTATCCAGCTAAAGTTTTTGAAAATTTAATCACTTGTTATTTCTAGTATAATATATTTGTGCAATAAATATCATTTTGTTATCTGCATTTCTTCCTGGTGTAGCAATTTTAATGGTTAGTATTGTAGTTTCATTTTTCCGAGAAAAATTAAACAATGTACAAATGAAGTTTCCTGATAAGAAAATCTGCTCAAATTTGTGATTTGAATATATCGTTTTGACAGAAAATCTTTTTTTTTTATGTTGTTGTTATTATTATTACATAAAATGTGAATCATGATTTAAACATTACTTTTATTATATTTGTCTGTAACATAATAAACCTACTTATCTTATACATTGTCTACCAATAAATATTTGAACACCTGTGATAGAATAGAAAAAATAACTTTCAACAAGAAAGAGAAACTAATTAACAACTCAAAATCAATTTTTGGTAGAGCCTTCATGAAAGGCAATTACAGCGTGAACCCTTCGGGGATTACTTTCCACAAATCTCTGTATTACAGCTAGTGGTATAGTCTTCCACTTTCTCGGAATAGATTTACAAGTTTCTTCTCCGATTTTGGAGGGGTAGTGCACTCCTTAATTCGGCTATCCAACTCATCCCAGAGGTTCTCGATAGGATTCAGGTCTGAGCTCTGTGCTGGCCAATCTATTAGATGAAATCCATTAGCACCATACCAAGCCTTGGTTAGCCTCGAAATATGACAACTGGCATTGTCGTCCTGGAAGTAATAGGGGTCCAACCCATAAAACTGCCACAACATAGGAAGCACATTGTCATCCAAAATGGTGCAATAGGCATCAACGTTGAGCTTACCATGAATGAGGGCCAAGGTTCCATGTCCAAACCAGGTAAAACACCCCAGACCATAATTCCACAGAACTTGACTGTTGGCACAAAGCATTCTGGCAGGAGACGTTCTCCTGGCAGACGCCAGACCCTGTCATCCGAACGTAAAGGGTGAACCTTGATTCGTTGCTCCAAAGAACCCGTTTCCACTTATCTACGGTCCAATTTCAATGTGCTTTGCACCACATTAACCGAGCAGTGCGGTTGGACTTTGTGATCACAGGCTTACGGGCAGCAGCACGACCATGAAAACCAAGCAGATGTGCTTCCTTACGGATGGTATTCATTGAAACAATATTCCCGGATGTCTGTTGAAACTCCTCGCGGATGAGAACCATCGGTTGAGTGCGTGTCTTCCGAATTTCTCTGGACAGCACTCGTCGGTCACTATCTCCCAGTTTCATTGGTTTGCCGACTCGGGGCACATTCCGACTATCACCGCTAACCTTCCGCTTCTTAATCAAATATAGGCCACTGTCTATTTTGGGTATTTCAGATCGCTAGTTATGTCCCTGAAGGATTGGCCACATTGGTGATACCCGATAATTTTATCTTTCTCGAAATCAGGTGGCTCCGAACTGCGCGGTATCTTACATGCGAATAATGCTGATGCTGTTTTCTATACGATATATACCGGCGAAGGCAGTGACGTACGTCAGGACCGCCGATATCGTCATTTACATAGGTGTTTAAATACTTATTGGTAGACAGTGTATATATAAATCTTCGAATACTTTAATTAAATTAATCGCCGAAACTAAAAAATTATCTAGAGCTTCTCATGATAAAAGATGAGTGAAAATATTTTTATTTAATTTGTTGTCATCTCATTGCGCACTTGACGAAGCAAAAAAATATGAGGAAGTAAATCTTACTCTTTATAATATCCAAAAATTCCTGAATCTGAATAATTCTTCTAGTGCTTTCTTAATTTTTGTCAGAATAGTAGATCAGAATTTCCAATGCATTTAAAATTCAAAATTGTTTATTTATTCTTAATCAGAGAGGAAGAGAGAAGTTGAATAACGTACATCAGTTCGTAACCTATTTAATCAACAATATATAATTGTTTTAAATTTGTTTTATTCCTAAACTTAATTCATTTTTTCTTATGGACCTTTCTTTTATTTCGTAATATTATTGGTGCTACAGTTTAATTATTGATTTGAGCAAAATTTAATGTGCAATTAATATATTTTGATTACACAATTTATTAGCATTCCGACATTCATAGTCTTAAATAAAATCATAAATGATTTTATTGAAATACTAAAATATTTTAAATGAAAATATTAACACGAGGGTCACTCTGAAATTTTTGAGATACAACTAGGTTTTTAAAGTTATACTTACAAAATTTTAGGTGTCTTCAAACTAGTCTCCTCCATGCCAGCATAAATGCACTTTTGTAGACGAATTTTCCACAGATTAAATGCCTCAAGCCATTCATTTTTTGAAATAGATGAAAAAAAAATGCATTTCTAGCCTTATCAATCTCTTCTTCTGAATGAAAACGACGTCCACGTAAGTTCTTCTTTATGTTAAAGAATAACGAAAAGTCCCACATAGCTAGATCAGGTGAATACGGTGGATGTTCGATCACTTTAATTTGTTTTTGTTTAAGAAACTCAACTGTTAATCCGTCTGAATGTGAAGATGCATTGTCATGGTGAAGCATTAGTCCCCTAATATTCAGTTCTTGTAGAATTTCTGGAAGACATTTAGTGGTATACCAGTTTGCTGTAATTGTCTTCTGTCCTTCCAACTTGATAGCTTTGACCAATCCCGTACTTCTGAAGAAAACGGCATACATCACTTATTTCAGTGCGCGTTGTTTTTTTACCATTGTCGTCGTGGGATCATCTTCAAAAACGCACACTTGGCTTTCTTGACGTGTTGGAAAGTCAAAAAATCGGTATGTACGTTTCATCACCTGTTACAATTTTAGAAATGATGCGGTGGCTACCATCATTTAGCAATTCTTAAATTGCTAAAACTCTTAAGTTTCTTTACTGATTCTGACACGCTCCTCGTTTTGGTGCTCAGTTAGATTATGGGGAACCCAACGGCAAACTACTTTATTCATATGTAATTCTTCATGAATGATTTTGTGTATGGCTACGGATCCAATGTTAAGTTCCTTCTGTATCATTTGATAGGCACAGCGATTATCATCCATTAACATTTTTCGTATGGCAGACACATTATCCGGAATTACTGCCAACGGCGGCCTTCCTGTGTGTTCTTCATCGAAGAAAATTGCGACCTCTTCTTAATTCTCTAAACCATCTGAATATAA
Organism: Latrodectus geometricus; assembly: GCA_026290005.1. NCBI lineage: Eukaryota > Metazoa > Arthropoda > Arachnida > Araneae > Theridiidae > Latrodectus > Latrodectus geometricus. Next base: position 613,738 of record JAPDSC010078093.1, on the reverse strand, counting down.
TAGCACGAACTGGAGATTCATCACCAAATGCTAATTGTAACCGTTGAACGCATTCTTCTTGATTTAATCCTGCTCTAAAATCGTAGAAAATCATATCGCGAAAATGTTCTCGCGTCAACTCCATTTTCTCTTCTGTTTAAAATTTATTCTGCGCTAAACAAGTTGAAGTAAGTCAGTAAAAAATCGTCTTCTGTGTTAAAATACTTTGTATTTTAAAATTAAACCGTTATTTTTATTTTGTAAATTCTTGTCTGCGCGTATCTCAAAAATTTCAGAGTAACCCTCGTACATCAAAACTGTTAAGCACATTTTTCCCAGTAGGTTTTATCTTATTGATTTAATTTAATACAAAGGTAATTTAATGTTTATTTATGCAAGTTTTATATTCCCCGGCTGAAATAAACGAGATATAATATTTATTTATTTTTATTAATTTAATTTAATCAATTCTTTATCCAAAATTTTTTTATATGTATTATAAAGCATATATCACACACAAAAAGAATTAAGATCTTTTAATTACATGTAATTATAAATTATTTATTTAACTCTCGTAGTAAAATTTGATCATAATAATTCAAGTTTAAAAAAACAAATTAAATATGCATTGATTATAAACACTAGATGAAATACAAAGTCTAGTGGCATAGTGATAGCGTTTCGCGCTGCCAACCACTGGTCCTACGTTCTACCCTGGGACTTAACAAGGTCAAATCAGCCTTTCATTCCTTCCGTGGGTTGATAAAACTGAGTACTAGGCATGATTAGGAACTAAATACTGGGTGTTTCGCTTTAGGCGGACCACCTAACCGAAACATATGCTCCGCACCTCAGAGTCATTGGTCAAGGAAACAGATATGGCATATGGGAAAACAGATATGGGCTGTTGTGCCATAGAGTTTAGCTTAGTTTTCAGATGAAATGTTCTATGAAACATTTATTTAAAATAGAAAAAATATATCTTCAGGAAAAAGAAATTTGAAAGTTAATGATTATAAATGTAAATTGAGTTATAAAATATAAAATTGAATTCAATAATTTAATAATAATTTTTGTACAGTAGACAAATTTTATTTAAATTATTTTTCTTATAAAATTTGTAATGGAATGAACATATGAAAAATTACGATCATTCACTTTATCATCTTCAGAAGTGTACTATACTGTCACCTGTACTGTCTGTAAAGATTCCTTTCTTTCATAATTAATGTTTTAACCAATAGGTACTGGTACAGGTATGCCAACACAGCAGCCTATTCCTTTTGTTTCTGTTAAGCAGCAGACTTCCATTCTGGCTCGTGAACAATGACAATCAGAATTATTTGAGCAGCTTTTTTGAAAATTTTGACAAGTACAACGTATTTCTGTGAAAAAAATTAAATAAAATGAGTAACATGTATTTTTAACCAAGATTCACGTCAAAAAAATTATTTATGCATGATAGCACTCATAACATTCATTAGAATATTTGGATTAGTTTGCATTCTTCAAATTTCTCTCGGCTTTCTTAAAAAAATTTCATTTCAAACATTGTTTGTCCTAATAGATTTAGACTTCTTTACTTAAATTTTTTCAACTGCTGTTTATTTCTTTATCATTTTCTAAAAAATATGTTCTCTAAAAAATATAATCTCTGAATTTTTTTTTAAATCAAGATATCTTATTTATATTTCGTTATTTTATATCAATAGAAATAAAAGTATACCAAAACTGAAGTGCAAATTAAAATAAGTTATAATGAGTTACAATTTTTTTTCTGCAATAAAAATCAAGGCTTCTTTTACCATCAAAATATATAAAAAAATATTTTTTGAAGGGTTTTGTTTCTTTCAAAATATATAAAAAAATATTTAATGTTCGACTCTTTCCCTATATTTTCTATCTTTACTTTTAATTAATAACTACTGTTTACTATTCAACAGAATTCAGTGTAGGAACTATTGAATATTTTTTTAAATAAATTCTACTTTATTTATTAAATACCATCTTTTATAGATTTTAATAATATAATTTCATTTACTCAAGCTGTAAATATACCATAAATAATATTTATTTTTTTTCTACGAAAACTTATCAAAATATTGTAGACATTCTGTTGCTTATGTATGTTATTGTAAGACTATATATATAACTATTAAATGAGTTTGTGAAGAGAAGCGACAGCTGAAGCAGTTTTTTCAAGCTGGACCAAGACACTTCGGGACACATTTCCTATGGAAAAAATTACTGACAATTCAAAGTGTTACATTTATTTTAAAGGTCAATTATTAGAACTCTTAGATCAATTTAACAGTATTATAGCATTAACATTCAACATTAATTAACATTAATATTTTGAATGTAGATTTGTCATTTAACAAATTGAAAATATAAACTTGTATTCTGAAGATTAGCGATTATCTTGTAATATACAGTAAATTGCAGTATATTTGTTAATGATATCTCACACACACGCGAACACTTTTGCACTATTACATTTTCAAATATAGCAGAAGGTGATATAAAAATATTTTGATTATTATTTATTATGTTATAAAAGGTAAACAAGAAAATTTTTGGTGTTTCAACGTTACCATTGAGTGAAGTAGATTAAGTTTGCAAATGAGTGTCTGACGTGGTTTATACACCTGTCAGTCGCGAGTAGGAATATCAGTCGTTATAAAAGCAGGTCCACCGCTCATATTCATCAATCGTAACTCGTACAGTAGCAAAGAGAAATGAACGTGTCGAAGGAGTTCGTTCGGTGTTGCTTACTTTTCAACTTTAAAGTGAGTTTATCAGCTACTTCATCAAGTCACAGAAGATATCAAGCGATTGGGGATAGAGCTGTGAATGAACGTACGGTAAGGCAACAAATTCAGGTCAGGAGATTTGTCCCTCCGTCATGAAGCTAGTAGTGGATGAACAGCCCTTGAAAGACGAAGCTCCGCAGGTGGACATTGAAGAGGACTATAGCCAAACGTGCTACGAACTTGCAAGACAATTTAACTTTTCCGGTGAAAATGTTGGACTTCATTTTCACCGCTTAGGTAAGTAGTACAAGCTGAGGAAGTAAGTTCCTCATACGCTGTTAGAAGTCCTTAAGCATTAACAAGTAGCAGCCTGTATATTGTTACTTTCTCGCCACCGTAGTGCATCCATATTCAATCAAGTGCTGATTAATGCCAAAAAATGTTGTCCTATACGACACTCCCAAACGTTCCAAACATTGGTGGCCAGCCCAGGATACTGTCTCGCACAGCACATGACCACCTTTGCATCCATGCAAGTTTATGCTTTCTATCTGGTGGACTGGTCGTCAAGTGGTTCACTATGAGTTACTACCAACGGACCGTACTGTCATTGCGAACCTGTACTCACAGCAATTGGAACGTGTCCAACTAGCATTGCAACAGAAGGAAGTATCATTGTTTAATCTAAAGGGTATGCTGATCATGGCCGATAACGCGAGTGGCATGTCGCGCGGGTGGCCAGGAATACGGTACAACGACTTGGTTGGGAGACTTTGCACCATCCTTTCTTACTTGCGTCGCACCATCTGATAACCACCTCTTCCATTCCCTGAACAATCATCTTCGTAGAAAATCCTCCACCAATGAAGCAAACTTGCGCCAAGCACTTACAGGCTTCTTTGCTTCCAAAACCTCCGAGTTTTATCGCAAGGGGATTTCACAACTAAAGACATGTTGACACAAGTTGCTGGATGCTGATAGTGATTACTTCGAGAACTAATAATAGCCACTTTCTGTACGTCATGTTCTTTTGGATCATTAAAAACTGCTAGAACTTTCTTGTTTAGCTTGTAGTTTCGTTTTCTTGCATATAGGGTCCAAGATAAATTTTTATCTATTTAACATAGACTTACTTTAGAGCTTGGTTGTATATCTATATATAAGAATTGAAATCTATGTATAAAAATTTTTATCTTTATTTATAAGAGTTTCTTTTTCATATTTATCTAAGCTGTAAGCAATTGTTTAGATATTTATTTCAATGTATCGAAACATTTGCTAACATCTTTTAAAGCAAACATTGTTTACCATCAAATATTATTTGTGTTCAATAGTCAATAATTTAAATATTTTGTTCAGTTATAGGAACATTAATTTTACAAATGTTGAATGACATCTTTTAGATTATACATTTCAAACGTAAAATGAAAACATGATCAAAAAAAGATATTCTGCTTCATATTCTATAACAATTTTAATATTCTCTTTGAATTTAGAAACATGTTTGAGGTGGGCCTCAATTGTTTTTCTTTATTAATATTTGATTAAACCATTGAAGATTTTAACTTGGCATTTTTCCGGCTAATCTGACATTATAATGAAACCACATACTTAATAGGATATAGGGACTTCTATGTTTCCATAAGATTGCAACAGAAAATTTGTTTACAAAAATTATTGTGTTTACATAACAACAACTAGTTGATTTGTATCGAAGGAAAATAAATGAATTTTGTCCTTTTTCTTAAGTAATACTACCATCTAATTTTATTCATTTAAAAAATTAAAGTTAGCGCGGGTAAAACATTTGCATAAAATTGTTGACTAACAGATGTGATACTCAAGAATCAAAAAATGGAAAACTAAAGTGACGTTTTGGCACCGATCGCTTCTGTTAGCATTAAATTCCCATCATTTTGGAAACTATGCCCAAAGATGTGGTTTCTCCAATGGGAAGCTCAATTTCGAAATTCTGCAATTACGATGGATCAAAGAAATTACTAATATGTCGCGAGTTCCATTGACGCTGAAATATTATCTCAAATGTCGGGCATTCTGATCAATCCTACAAGGAACGACAAGTACGTAGCTAATAAAGGCAGACTTATTTCCTTATTCACCGAAAATGAAACGCAAAAGACACAAAAATAATCAATTGGGGGATAGAAAAACTTTCGCAGTTGCTATGTTAAATAAATAATTTAGCTTCAGATAAGGTAAGTGAAATTTTTCTTAAAACTTTCTGCCTTCAAAGATTACCAACAGCAATTTCGAGTATTTTACTATCAGTGGCTACGATTTAGCCAAATTGGCAACAACGACCAATAAAATGTGGAATACGAATTCCACATCGTATTAAAATGGCGCCATAACTTGCGTTATTTATTACAATGGTTTAGTTAAATTGCAAGAGCAGATTGCACAGTTGTCCAAACAAGTCAACGAACTGCATAAAAGACATTGTTCTAGACGTCAACAATTCAAATCCTGCTTCAGAAGTAATTCTATTTATAGACATAGTCGCAAGAATAAAAATGTATGTTATTATCACTCAAAATTCGGTGAAAAAGCTTACACATGTAATTATCCTTCTAATTTGCATAACACAAATCTGCAGGAAGGCTAAATTTCCGACTCTCAAAGAAGACAGAGGGCCAAGGGGTAGAGATATGCCATTTTTTCTTAAGAAACATGGAAAGCGCCACCCAATTTTTAATCGATACTGGTGCACAAATTTCCGGGATTCTACCATTATCGAAAGAAAAAGAGCTGCAGCAAACAGAACCAAAATAAAGACGTAAGTTGCTAAAATTCGATTTAGGAATCCGAAGAGCATTTGATCGACCCTTTGTCATCGCCGATGCAAATAAGCCAATTATAAGCATGGACTTTTTGTCTCACTTTCACCTTTTGGTTGACAGCAAAAATCGCAAATTAATCAATGCCATCACTTCCTTGTATTCTATTGGTAACCCTTCCTAAGGTATTGTTTTACCAATGTTTCATGAAGTACAGAATCAATACGAAGTAATCCTTAACACATTTCTAAATATTTTGCGACCTACACTTGTCAATAATAAAACCAAAATCACAACATTGAACATTTCATTTAAATTAAGAGAACTCCTGTTGCAGCTAGGGTCAGAAGACACTCTTAGCCGAAAAACTAAAAGCAGCAAAAGAAGACTTTGAGTTAATGTTGCAACAAGATTTTTGCATATTTTCAAAAAGTTAGACCAGCCCTGTACATCTCAGCCTAAAGAAGTCACGGGTTTGAAGGGCATGTGGAGATTACAGGACTCTTAATATTAATACCATTCCTGATCGATACCCTCTGAAGAAGATTCTCTCATCAATTGACTTAATTCGAGCATACCAATACATTCCAGTTCATGAAAACGATATCCCTAAAACGGCATTATAACTCTTTTTGGGTTTGAATTCCCATTCATGACATTTGGCTTACGCATTGCAGCACAGATATTTCAGTGATTCACGAACATGATTCTATGTAGATTAGACTTTGCATTCTACTATTTAGAAGACATACTAATCGCTTCTCCAGACGAGGAGTCACACCGTAAGCCATTTCACGCAGTTTTTCAAAGGTTTAGTGGCTATGGCTTATGCATCAACGTTTCAAAGTGTACTTCTGGCACTTCTAAATTTAGTTATGTAGGATATGAAATCATAATGGAAGGGATAAGACCTCTTCCAACGAAGGTTGATTTCATACAAAACATACCCGAAATTACCTCATACATCAGCTTGCGCAGGTTCTTGGGGATGATTACTTTTTATTACCGCTTTATTCCAAAGTGTGCCAAGCTTCAACAACCTCTAATCTCACTACTTAGTGGAAGATACTAAAATACCTCTAACATGGACTGAAGATTCTCACAATGTATTTAAAAATCTTAAATATACACTTTGTCGCGTTACTCTACAGATTCATTCCTCAACTGACGATACTATATCTCTCACATGCGATGCTTCGGATACAGCTGTGGAGGCTGTCATTCATTAAATTCAACAGGAAGAGATATGTCCATTAAGTTTCTTCTCATTCTCCTTAACTGACACACAAAGAAAGTACAACGCTTATGATCGAAAGCTCTTGTCCATGTACACTGCAATTAAACATTTTAGGTACATATTAGATGGAAATTATTTCAACATCTATACGTTCCACAAACCTATTGCCTTTGATTGTCAACAAAATTTAGACAGTCTTCAACAAGCTCTCCCAGACAAGCAAGACAATTGCTCAGTTTTCAACGAATATTCGTTTCGTCAAGGGAGAAGAAAACTTTGTTGCAGATGCTATTTCCAGAATTAATATCATATCCAGACCATCTCCAATTAATTACGCAACTATTGCAAAATCTCATAATGATGAAGATTTAATAATTATAAAAAACAATCCAAAACTGAAAATGGTTGAGATTTTCATTCCAGGCACTGACTAAACAATTTATGGTGATGTCTCCACCAACAGTAACTGTTCAAACATTCCCTCAAATTTTCACCGACACATAATTTTTTCTATTCATGACTTATCACATGCAGGAGTTAAAAGATAAGGAATATTAATCACGAAAAGATTTATATGGCCAGATATCAAGAAAGATTGTATGTTATGGTGTAGAGAATGCATGGTATGCCAACGAGCTAAAGTTCAAAAACATTCCAAGTCAGCTTTTATAAACTTTAAGGTTCCACCTGAACGTTTTCAACAAATTCACATTGATATTGTTGGACCCTTGCCTTCATTTTAAGTTTTTTAGATATTTGCAAAGGATAATTTAATAATTTATCACCTTAATACCTTTGATAATTTATCAATTTTTAAGACTGCTCAAAACCCTTCCTATGGTGGATCATTCAGAAAAAACAGTTGGAAAGGACATTATATCAATCTGGATTATTTCGGAATATCACAGCATACTACCTCTGATCAAGGACGTCAATTTGAAACTCAATTCTTCTCATCTTTGAGCGAATACTTCGGTTTTCAAAATTCTTGAACTACAGCATATCATCCGCAATCAAATGGATTGATTGAACGACAATACATGATTAAAAGGCAAGCTTGAAATGTTATTTACAACAATGCAAGTCTTGAGTAGACGCTTTACCGTTGGTTCTTTTTGGATTACGATCTGCACTTAAAAAAAAAAAAAAAAAAAAAAACATTGAATGCTCTTCAGCCGAACTTCTTTATGGAAGCCCCTCAGTTTACCTGGAGAATTCATCACCACGATTCCTAATGTTACGCACTCAGATTTTGTGCAAAGGGGCTACAAATAATTATCCGTATCATGAAACCTGACTACCCATAGCAATACAACCATATTTGTTTCAAAGAACCTTTTGAATTACTCACAGGTTTTCGTCTACAATAACACAGACACTTCATCTTCGCAACCAGTTTATTTTGGGCCTTATGTTGTCAAGCGCAGAGCACCAAAGTATTTTGATATTGAAATTAATAGATCTCAAAAGAATTTCAGTTGATAGACTGAAACCATTTTTCATCATAAAAAGCAATGATGACATGTGATAGGCAGTCTTTTAAAACACACACAGGGACATGGATTATCCAGATACACACACTTAATACAGATCTCGGGAGAGATTTTCGTTGTCGCTCAATTACAACTATACCAAACACAGTGGAAGGACTGTCAGATTTCCACCTCATTTCAAAGGACTGTGTATCATTTTCATAGGGAAAGAAGTTTGTTTCCTCCTCATCTTATTTTTATCTTCTGTACGTTTTAGGTTTCCATAAGATGGCAACAGAAATTAATTATGTAAACACAATAAATTTGCTTACAAAAATTATTGTGCTTACATAACAACAACTAGTAGATTTGCATAGAAGGAAAATAAACAAGTTTTGTTCTTTTTCTTAAATCATCATGTCATCTAATTTTATTCATTTAAAGAGTTAAAAGATTGTCGTGGGTAAAAAATTTACATAAAATTTCCACTTCAGCTGAAAACAATTTGGAATGTGTGTAGCAGATTCTACAAATCTTTTATAGTGTCTTTTAGATCAGTTACCAGTAATCTATAGCACGAAAACTACTTTTTGCTACATAGGAAAGTAAATTTTAAATGCCAAACTGATTTAAAAATTTTTTTTTAGTTTTTTAGCAAAATAGCTAGAGTTGTAATTTTGGATATTATCCAAACTTTTAAACCGTTTTTTGCATAGAAAGTGTTGTAGGGATCAGAATAAATGGTAGTACCTAGCAGCCAAATTCACTGTCTTTTTCCTAGTTTTTGTTGCGCAGTGGTATTTTGCTTTATTTGTGTTGCAAAATAATGGCTTGTTTGGGCAACAAATACTGAGCATTTTTCAGTTAAAGATATATTGTAAATAATTAGATGGAACGAATCAAAGTTTGCACTCACATTTTGTCCAGGTTTGACCACTTTAAAAAAATGATTTAAGGAATACTCCACCAAACACCCAAAACTGCCTTTTTGAATTAAAATCATCACTTTGCAAAACTTTTATGATGATTTTTCGGTTATTGCTTTTTGTGTTTTGTAATTTCGCATTTTCCATCTCGAATGATAAAACAATTAAAAGCGTTTGACAGTTTCTCGATTGTATTACACGATGTCAAACACATCAATGTTTAAAATTGTTTGTCTTGATTGATACGAATTAAAAGATCAAAATTATTGGATCTTAACAATTAACCGTCTTTGGCCCTTATGAGTGTCTAATACACTGTTATTATTTCTTTATGAAACTCAATATATCGTCTGATTCACTGTGAAGGTCAGTACGGAATATATACCACCTTTAATATTTGGCTGGTCATTTCATCTAAAATTGAGAAAAAAAGTCTAGCAAGCAAATCTTTATAATTTTAGATTGTTATGACTTGATTTCAAAATATAATTTGAGCTGAAACATAGTGAACAAATCACTGATAAATAGAGAATTTTATGAATTAATATAAAGTTTGAATTTAAATCCAAAAATGATCGCAATTAATAGCTAAATTGAATAGTTATCAAATAAAAGTTTTGAAATCAGTAACAAAAATTCTAAAATAATTAAAATCTTCGTTATAAGTTTAGGTGATCTTATCCAGAATTTTTTTTAAATTTAAAAAAAAAACTATCTCTTCTTATTTTTTCCATTATCTTATAATTTTTATTAGCAATTCAATTAAAACTATTTCACAGTTTTGAGATTTTCAAAAAGTATAATGGTATTACTACTTCCCATGAACAAATAATTCCATCAAGAAAAATTGAGTGATCAAGAAGAGGAAAATTGGTTTGGAACTGTGGGAAAAAAAACTCAACTAATCATAATAGTAGAATTATGCGTCAAAACTATTTTAGATTTTAATTCATTTTAGATTTTATAATTATTAGTTCCTAATTTAATTAATAATGCAATGAATCATGGTTTATGCAATAAATAAGATATTCTTTTTTTATTCCCTACTTCATAATTATCATATTTCTGTATATTATCCTCGCCTTATAAATAATTTTTAGTTAGTAAAGGAATGCTTCAATTTTTTAAGTTTTAACAATTATAGTGATTGAATTTATATTAGATTTTGCTTAGTCTTCTATTGATAAACAATGGTACTCATTGGCTTGAAGTAATTACAGAATTGGTTTCGTCACTCTACTAGCACTACTAAAAGGAAGTAATTGACGAGAAGCTCGTGATCCATTAGAAACGTTACAAATTGGAATTAAATTATATTTTGTCACTCTAAAATAGGTGGCCAACGTTTCCGAAAAGAGTATCACTATTTGAATTTATAAATTTTTTACAAATCACCTATATTAGGATTAGTTCTTTAAGATATTACTAATATTTGAAGTTTTTTATACATGCTAGTTAATATTGGATGATATTTTGGTTTTATTATGTTCATAATATAAATCATTTGTCCCTATCATATGTTTAAAAATACCACACAATATCAAACAGATAAATCCTGTAAATTTGAAAAATTGCTTGCTGGTACACATTTCCAAAATTTAATGCAGTTTTGATCACGTGCAGTTGAAATAAGTTTTTTTACAGTTTTTGCAGATTTGGACAATGTTCTTGAAAACGACCTAATAATTTTTTAATTTTTCGACAAGTCCGTGCGTAACACTGTTAAAACTCCGCAGTAGCATACGTGCTACTAATTAGCCATCCATGCTCTAAAGTCTTTTTTTGCACATGGTGGCATATTTGACGGAGGCTCACATTTTAACGCGGACTCCAAACGACTTCTAACATCCATACCTAAAGTTAGTGTGAAACTCACGAACTTTTAAATTAAAGGCGAGAGAGCTAATCATGATTCTAACAACTCGAGAAGTAATTTTTTGAAAAGTTCTGATTTAATCAGCTTTTTTAATTTTCAGCTATGAAAAATATTTACAACTGCAATTTTTATGAATTAAGACGTTTTTTATTTATTCTATTTTAAAAAACCGTCACTATAAATGTAAAGATATATAATAAATATTTCTTCATTAAAATTGGCAGCATTTATTTTTACCTATGAAAAACTATAGGTAAAAAAGTTCTAAAAAGCCTAATAGTTGATTTTTGATTATTCAAATCATTTTTTAAAATTGGAATTTTAATTGGTTAGTTTCTTTTTTTTAGTTCTTTTATATATTTATCAATAGGCAACAAAGTAAATAGTTTACTATGTCAACTTTATAGAATGTGTTCAAATAAATTAAAACAAATATATTAGAAACAAAAAATTATTGTTATTGAGACAATTTACGAACATCAATTATTTGGTATGAAATATTTATTTTAAAAACAAATCTGATGCAAAATTTTCTGTAAGCTTCTAATCGCTTAGAAGTTGCTGTATTTTAACAGCCGAAAAAAAAAATGACTAAATTTTACCATTTCTAAAAATTTTAGTCTTACTCGAAGCCTTATAAATTTGTGTGTTATCTGCACAGTTGACAAATATTCCACAAGAAATCATTATTGTTTTAAATATTATTAAGAAACTTCATTATGAATTGAAGCATTCAAAGTTAATTGGATTTTTGCGAGCACATTCTTAGATACATTTACTTAAAATCTGTTGCCATTAAAAATTATGGCCCAGCTTTGGACCTTGTGCCATAACACGCAATATACCAACCAACAATTGAAAAAATTCAAATCTAATCATGCTGTCATATATCAAGACAACTGTAATCATCACATTATCATACACTTTAGCAATGACCGCTCACAAAATCCCATGCTCATGGATTTCCTTTATTTATTTTTACACTATTAAATCAGCATTGAAAGATGAATGCTTATTTGATAATATATATAAGTCAATTATATATTCATTATTAAGCTGAACTTTAGAAATAATTTTTTGAAATAACAAATATCAGGTTAGTTTCTGGTTAAGATGTGGATGGAATATTTCTATGTTGTACAAGAACATCTTCCTAATTGGGTATTTTTTAATTTTCCAGGTTTCGACCCATGCAACACTTAAACTCAGACGACTAACTAGGAAAAGTGGCGGATATTCCAATAAGCCTTGCAGAGGTCTTATGTTGTTAAGTTAATCTTAAACATATGGCTAAAAAAAATCTAGAGGATTATTAAAACAAGAGTCTAACTGCAAATGAATATAATTTTCAATATTTGACTACTTTTGTTCCCTGAATTCTCTTAATATATTTATTTAAAAAATGTATGTATTACATTACATAGTAAGTTTTCTGACGGTTTTATAAGCCAGTACTTAATAAAAATTTCATATTAACCTGTATTAATTTTTGGTTAAAAGCTGAGTAATAAGCTCCAATTACTTTCTGACATTATGACTCTGTTTTCTTTATTGCTTATACTTATTTATTAATTAGTTTTCAGTTCAATAGATTTAGGATTTGATTTCTACATTAATAGTGGATTATACTAATTCAGAATAAATTTTAAGGCTTAGATCTGAAGAAAATTAACCCTCGTATTCAAAAAGTAATGATAGAGAGATAAACCAAGCTATATACATAAAACTACCTAACAAATTCTAGCAAAATCTATGAAGGAAAATATACAAGAAATTATTATATTACTTAATGGTAATTTATTTTGAAAAAGTAAATTCTGAATGTATTCGCAACAAGTTTTAAATAAAATCGTTGCTTTAAACTCTATAATTGAACATACTTAAATTTTTAATGTAGTTTGCAAAAACTGATTCATGTGGGGAAAATAAAGAATAAAATATTTTAGATGTGACCTCAATTTTGTGCATGTAAAATAAATATACAAAAAAGTGTATGTACAGATAATTTGAACGAATTCTCAATCATTTTTGTGCACGTCTCAAACAAATTAAATCAATGTTGTATTTAAATTACTAATATTTAAAAATGTTTAACACATTTTTAAATATTAGCAGAAATATAAAAAATAAATTTCATATTTGAAACATCTTTCTTATTAATAACCTTTTTTTTATTTGTATTTAATAAACACTTTACTGCCAAATAGAATAGTGGAATTAAGTGCAAAGATAATTCATAGCCGAAAAAAGATTCAGCATTAATTTTGCTAACTTAAATATTTTATTATGTTTTAATGGTTGTATAATATTATGTATATAATGTATTTATTATATATATATATATATATATATATATATATATATATATATATAT
>JAPDSC010078093.1:569770-600313 GCA_026290005.1 Latrodectus geometricus | reverse complement strand
TATATATATATATATATATATATATATATATATATATATATATATTCGATTTTATACGATAATAATTATGGGTAATGTGGAAAAAAAAAAGAACTAAGAAATCTTTTATTCAATAATTTTGAATAAAAAAGAAAAGTACCTTTTTGTTTTTTTAATTATTTGAATGCGTCTAGAAGTCATTAAAATAAAAAAAACGTTAAAGATGTTATTAAAAGTATCAATATAAAAAATTTAAAATTTTTAATCCAATTTTTTGTTTTATAGTAAATATAAAAATAGGACTTTTGTTCTAATGTCTCACAATTTGTAGATTTTCTGGGTTAAAATTCTTCTCAAATTTTCCATTGAGTTTACGTTTGTAATTTTTTTTGCCTATTAAATAATCTGGCAATCAAGTAATTAATTTCAAATCAGTTTCGTTATTTCAAAAACATGAATATCATAGTCATATTTAAATAAAAATTGATTTCAAATATTTAATTTTTGAAATAATAAATGTTAAATATATTAGCATTTCTTAAAATCTGTATTCCGATTGAGGAAAAATAATTAGAATGTCCCATTTGCTACCATTGTACCGAAAGACATAGTACCACCATCATATTGGCGGTAATAAATCACATTTATGTAAATAATATATGGTATAAATAAATAAAATAAACATATAAACGGAGCGCCTTTGACAAAAGCAACTGTTTTTCGTGATATTAAATATGCCTGTAGCTTATACACAGAAAATGAAATAATTAAAACGTCAAAGCCATAAAACCCATCAACAGCGAACAACTGCGCATTGAATATTTAAATCAATAGTTGCTGAAACCGGTTCTTGAAGAAATGTTTGTATCTATTAGGCTTATAAGAAGTGAGAAAATTCTTAACATCATTCCACATTAAAATTTTCCAGACATTCATCAATTGTTATAGATCTGAGACATTTTGGTGCAAATTACCCCCTGAAAGAATGATATGCCATAAAAGGAAATGTCTTCTGCTTTAAGATAAAACAACATATCATTGCGCTGTTAATATTGTATTGTTGACAAGAGATGTTCGATTCCTGTAAGATGTATCTTCAAACATCATCACACCTGGGGTAATGACTTTATACCTTTGTGAAGCAAAGACTGATTGAGATTACTTGCCTCTAGCTTTTTATTCATGAATGAGGTGGCCATCTAAGTCACGAGAAGATCATCATGTGAAAATTCAAATTACTCGTTGAACACTATCCACGACCAGTCTACTGGCAGATAAAATATTCGATAATGACTGCAAAGGATTCCACCATTATTGTGATGTTAGAGGCAAATATCTTACAGACCGACTTGAGCATAGTTTTACATTAGTCAAACACCTTTATATGGTGGAATGATTCATGAGTAATGTGAAAGAAGTTTTGACATCGCGTTGTAGAATGCTTAAGGCATTTTCACATCCATTGCTTAATTGCCATCCCGGAGGATTTTTATTGAGAGAGGACCGTGTTCACGTGTCACATAGGAGGAAGCCAGGAAAACTTTCAAGCACCTACCCGACAGGTGTGCATGCAGAAGGCAAAAGTCCACCATTCATCTTTTGTTGTTCAACATTGGGCCTGGAATCAAACTAGGTATCTTATGTTCCGAAGAGCTTCGTTCTACCACACTAGACCATGGTCCGCCCAGAAGAAAGAAGTCAGTTAGAAAAAGGTTATAGCACGTTGGATACTGAGCAGTGATGATCTACGGGCAATTCAAAGTTAACGCATAATCATCCGATCTTCTTTAGCATTTATACGTCTTGGATTTTCAGAATCATCTTTCAGCCTATAAGTTTCTTTTTGAAAGCTTTGCTTCCAACAAACTATGGACAACCTTTTTTATACGGCCTATTTCTCTGTTTATCCAATTTTACGCATTCTGACAATGTGACCATGTTTGGTCTCATCTAGTTGATTATAAAATCTTAACTTCGTAATGGCATTATTTGCTGTGTCTCAAGGAATTTCTTCATTCTGTCTATAAGACTTTCAAAGATAGAATAAACCTTTCGCAATTGTTATCGATAGTATATTATGTCAGTTGCTTAATAAATATGTGCTTTATTTTTAGAATGAACATTCATTGGCCTTGAAATTTTAATCCGTTACATACTTTAAATTAGAGAAATTTCCACTCGGAGTTTCAAGACGCTTGAGTTATTTTTTCAAGGGTGCTTCAATTTTCCCCCAAAAGAAAACACTATTATTTTGAAAATGACGTAAAGCACCTGGCTCATCTATGTTGAATTTTTTCTAATTAGCAAGAAAGGAATCCTTTCATTTTATGGTGACACCCTTCATTTATAAGTGACGGATGCAAGCCTCGATCTCCTATGAAAAATTTTTTCTTAAAAATATATTTTGCTCAGCTAAATTACGAAATTTCTCAAGTAAAAATAAAATTACACACAGAAAATTAAGTATTAAAGATAATATCTACATTATTTTTTAAACATTGTTAAAAAAATGTACTAACTCGTTGAGAAAAGAAATATTTTTGATAAACGGTTACTATTTTCATATTTATAATGTGATCCAAATTTTATTAAATAATTCGCTTTCAAACTGAACAGTTTGGAACAAATTTCTTAAAATTTAAATTTTTATATTATAAAATTGTGTTTATATAAATATTTAAATACTTTGTGAGGTATTTGAATATATATATTTTTTTTATCTAATTGACTGGCTTATTCAAGAGTTATATGTACTTATTTATGGTGAAGTTATTTCACTGTCTCTGTTCTATTATTTTCTCTCATATACTGAACTATTAAATTCATTATACCAGGAAAACAACACGTCAATTTCATGAAATTTGTTTGACATACAGTAGATTCTGTGATGCGCACATGATTTGCTTTTCAAAGTATTTATGCAAAATAAGCAGTCGTAGTGACGTCTAGAAAAATAAGCAATCGTGGTTTCAAAAGTAGTCATTTTATCGCATGCTGCTGTTATAGCAATTGCAATTGAAATTTTTTAGTCAGTAAAGTTCTTAACCCTTGTGAAAGAACGAGAAATATCTATAGCTCGTATCTGACCTTGATGGAGTTTGAATTTTAGCATACCAAAACTGTTATTTATCTTACCAGTTATTGTTACTCGTATTACCAAGATTATCAATGGAATATGGGATCAGTTGGTTGAAGACATCCTCGCGAAATGTCAGGCTGAATATCAGCGTTCCGCGTCACATACAACAAAGAAGACAAATATATCATCCGCATGTCCTTAAGAGAGCATACAAGCATGTATCGAATCAAGGAATGAGATCGCTTGTCAAATAACAAATATCTTTTTGGAAAATTTCCTGATGTTTACATCAACGTGAATTTTTAGCATGGCTGTGATAATTTTGATTATGTTTAAAGCTAAATAACAAATAATAAAGTTTATAATGATATGATGAACGATGAACCTAGATACATACCTGGTGTAGAATGACCTTTTTATTGGAATCCAATTTCTATACTTTGCATCCTAATGGTTGTATTTATATTCTGCAGTATCGTCAGCAGCACACTTGAATACACTATGCATTTGACAAACATCATACTAACCCATCATTTGGAATGATAACATCGGATGCGATTGAATACACTTCTCGATCACCTTTTTGATGTTATTTCTGACACTCTGTATAAAAGTAGTTGCTTATCTCATCATCTCTCTTATCTTCAAAACCTTTGTAAAGCAATTTCAACTAGACATGCACGACTGCTTATTGCCGGTACTCTCCTGATCTTCCTTTGTATGAAACAAGTTCAACTGTTGCCCTAACTAACACATCTTATTTTTCACCAATTTAAAATTTCAGGTAAATGATTGTTAGATAATTGCGTCTGGTAAATCTGTTTTATTTCATGAATGAAGGGATTAGTAATTCTATTAGTGTCAAATATTCTGCTATGTATAATTATCTTTTAATATCTCTACCTACAAATCTCTTAAAAAGATTAATGTCTTATTCTTTTATTAAAACATAAGTGTAAATATCATTCCATAAATATCATTCTATTATTTGCTATCAAATATGATGTAGGAATTTTAATAGCCAATATTATATTTGCAACCGGTCTCAAAAAGCCGTGATTGGCATTTACGGTCAATTATGCAAATTCTGACTAATCATTATATTTTTTGGTTTAACAACTAGTTGAAGTGGAGCAGTGAATTGAAATTGATTTGTGAAGTGAATAAACGTTAAAGCGATTTCGGTACTTAGCCCTGTAGGATATATTTGCTGTGCGTTTTAGATTGATTATGTAGTTACATGAGTCAGAGTATTGCTTGTCTATTAACACTGACCTCGCTAAACAGATATCCGTGCTTTTGTTGTTAAAAACGAGTCTGTCAGAAAACAGTCACTTATGAACTGTAATGCTTGAAATATAATTAATAGTAATGTCTAATATTGATATTGTGAATCAAATACCTTTTAATTATTTAGCAATTTTTGAAATGAAATACCCTATGAATTTAGTTCCAGACAGTATTTTACGTTTGAAATATGCTGTCCTCATGCTGCCATAATCTCATCAGAAAAAATTTCGTATGAATGCAAATGTGAAAGCCCTGATAACATACCTCGTACGGGATGCTATGGTCATTTTAATATTTACACATTGTTATTCCATAATATTCCTCTGTTGAATATGCCTTCTAAACCATTGCTTTGATATAATAGCTATTTAAATATTTATTTTAACGAAATTCTTTCCATACATTTTTAAATAGAAATGATAGGATATCATAAACACACGTGCTTTATTTGAAAGAAACACAGTTCAGAAGACTACAAGCAACGATCAATTTTTAAAACCAAAGTTGTAAAAAAAAATTAGAAATATTCCTGAAATACAACTGTTGATTCAAACTTGCTCCAAATAGTTCTGAGACCCCAAAGATTTTATAGCTGTGTAATTTTCTACATTATTTCAAATATAATTTGTGTGTTCAAAAAAATCTTTCGTACTTATAATTTTTTTTTTATCCAATTCCATGTTTGTTTCGCTGCATTCGATTGAAAATGTATATTTTTGTATAATCTCAAAATAAATTCAAATAATCAGAAATGAATGTTTTAGCAAAGGTGCGAGCGATATGCGAGGAAGATGGAAGAAAGCTGACCTTGATAAATAAGAAAGTAAATAAATTATTATCGAAAAACAAATTTTAATTATTTTCTTAAAATATTTTATATAACAGATTAAAATACATAACTTACTTTTTAAAGATGATTTATAAAAAAAGTAGTTTATGAAATTTAAAATTAAAATATTAAACAGTGATTACAAGCATTTTTTCCGATAGGAAAAAATATTGAAATTTGAGTTGTATTCCATATTTAAGCAAATGCATTTCAAAAAGACAAGTACTTATTAAATACTAAATTTTATATTTGAATAACATTTATTAATTATTATTATTTATTAGGAAATAATTGCTAAATTATAAGAATTAAAAAGAAATTGAAGAATTGATTGAAATATGTGTACATAACTGCCTTAGATTAATTTACGAAAATTGGTATTAAACTTTTAAATAAGAAAAAATTAAAGACGTTTTTTTTTATTTTTTATTATTAATAAGTTATTAAGTGATATAAAAAGTAAAAGAAATCAAAAAATGTTGAAACGAACATAAGCAACTTACTGTTTGCGAAACTCTCACAAATCCTCAAAGCACTAGATTCATCACCAGTAGCAAGTAAACTTTCTGATATGCATAGAAAAATCACTAGAAAAAACTTAAAACAATATACGTAGTGCATTGGTATCTTTTGATAAAGGTGTCGACTTTTAAATCGTTGATCAATAGAAAAAGAATTCACTTTCGAGATTTATATGGATCGAATGTCGATCTACACGTGCGAATGATTGCGAGTCTTTCAAACTATCAATTATGCATACTTACTCGAAATAGTGAATGTAAATAAAAGTAGCAGTGAAACTAATGTTAATTGATTGCTCAATATTTTTTGAAAATTCTACCACGTATCTGCCGTTTCTACAGCTTATGTTGTTGTAAATGAAAACAACTTTTGAAATGAAATTATATTTTCATGGAAAGAGAGAATTATATTATGAGAAATATATTTAGTTGTATTTGACATTGGGGTAACATGTTTGAAATGTTAAATATGTCAAAATTCTTGTACTGTAGAGTGTTTAAAAAATCAACAGAAAAATGTAAACATTTCTCTCATGATTAAAATCTACTTTTTCTAATGAAACCTACACATGATAAAATTTTATTCAATTTTAAAGGACATATATTTAATTTAAAAATTTTATAGGATACTAAAAGAAAAGAGAAAATCATATTTTTTAAATGCAAATAAGTATTGTGCTTTTTTAAAAGGATTCTGTTTGAAAATAGACATTTTTGTCTCAGTATATCATGTGCACATTATAATATCATTTAAATTATTGGAAATTTGTATGATTCTATTGCGTAACATTAGTTACATTTAAATAATTTTAATTTTTTGCTTTGTTTTTTTCTTTTATCTTATCTGTGAATTAAGATCTATTTCGCTTTATATTTTTAACAAATTATTCATAGAAATATGATAACTTAATTACTGAGAGCATTTTAATGAAAATCCAATTTGTATAATATTTCAGCATATTCAATTTCCTGAAACTATTTTTTTTTATTAAACATATATTTTGCTGAAATTTTACTAATAAGGATTAAATTTATTTTGGCATCACTTTTATATTATTTAGTATGATTTATACTAAATGAACCAAATTTTTTCTTCCCATCTACGAGAATTTAAAAATTTAGCGCTTTAAATTTTCTGCAGTTGCAAACAGAAATAAAAAAATTAAATTTTATCAAGCTTTTAATGTAGTAAGTCTTAAATTTATTCGTGAGCATTTTTTAATGAAATATTACTATATAAAATTTCTCGGATTAGTTTTCAAATTCCTATTCAAATAAGTTTTATAAAAAGTTTTGTATCTTTAACTCCATAAATGTTCTCATACCTCCCAAAAGTGTTCATTGTGTCTTACATATATTTTTAAGCAGGTGTAATTTTAAATAAATTTAACAAAAAAGCTTCAACAAAAATAATATATCAGATGTTTTTAAAGAATCCTTGTTTGCTAGTTGTTTTTATGCAATGAATCAAAAATTAATTCCCACGAAAATTCGGATACATTTTCTGGAAAAAGTGGTTTTTCTCGAGATTCTTACATCAATTAAACTGAGAGATTACTTTTGCATTTCACAAGGTCTTTATTTAGAAAAAAACTATTGAAATTACAGCCTTTTGGGAGAGTTAAATCTAATATCTCCTCAAACCATGATATCGGGTGCTTGACCAAAGTAGCGATGCATAATGCAACAGTTCAGCAGTTTCTCATCACGGTGTCACCAGAGTCGAATCCGATCATCGTAGTCTTGCAGCAAAAGCGGGATTCTTCAGTAAAGATGATGTAGTTTCATTTCGTTGTCCATGTACGTCTTTCACCGTAGCATAGGTGGCGCAAAGTTCTTTGGTTTTCAGTCAGGAGTAAATGAAGTGGTAGACGCCTTATAAACATTCTACTCAGATGAAAAGGTCGAAGGGTTGGATTCGACACCAAATAAAGTGAAACATTGAATCTGTTATGCTATGGTCCGTGACGTGGCTGAACGATCCAACACTGCAATGCGTCTAATATGCTTTCCTCATTTAAAATATTGCAAAGAGGTGAATGCGATCAGTTCCGCCACCCCCTTCTATATCCAGCGATTATAGATCCACATCACAGTTGATTAGTTTCATCCGATTATATTATTGATTTTTCTGAAGTACAATCTGCAACCAGTCGTTTTCAATTTAGTGATTAGACGTGCGTGACCGGCGATAAATTTGGAGAATAGTTAGCCGAGAGAAACAGTGCAATTTAATGGACTCGAAAGAAATTTTGGACACTGTATGCAATGCCTGGGTATGCACTGCCTGATGAGACTCAAATAGGTGTGCACAGTTCCGTGAGTGAGATCTGTTAGTAAGAAAGGAGAACAAACTGCAAAATCTGAGGAATATTATATTTGGTGGTGAATCTGAAGGTAATACATTTTAGAAAGATATGAGAAGAACTTAAATATCTCTTAAAGAATTTTACTGAGAGCAAAACTAGTATGTCGATATACATAGCAATGCAGGCGAGCTACAGACTATACTTAAGGCTAACGGGTTTCACCAACGTTGCTTATCACCAAACGTCTTTAGAACGTCTCAAATTAACGCCGAACAACAATTTAGCAGCCATATTTTCTTATATCCATTCAGTCTAATCTGATTATCGTGTTATTACATACGAATCATGAATTCGTCCGAAAATTTATTCTATTCAGATTGCAGTGATCCCTTTCTCATGTCTTTAATTAGTAATGGAAATGGCATTTCCCCTTCTCAGCCTATCTGGAAAAGGTGAAATAAATTCCCCCGCTCGGAAGTACGGATGCATAGTTCGGACAGGAAATGAACTTCTGACTCCCTTTTTCCTCTTGGGGGAAACAGGTGCACGGAAGAACATGATATACCAGCTGACCAGAGAGTACGAACGACTCCAGCCATTTGGTACGCGACCGTCTCTGTGATGCAGTAGAAATGTAATAAGCGCTTTCTTTAAATGAAGTCATGATTCTGTTTTCACACTGAACACCGACCACTAATCCCAAAAAGATATTCATTTCTACAACTGCAAGCATAAATGATTGTAACTTAGTTAAAAATAATTAAACGCATAGACTACTTTCGGATGTTTCAGTTAATTGCGTTAGATTTCTAATGGCTCACACGAACATCTATTGTTATAACAATTGTATTTGTTAAACTATGTTTGCAGATATGGATAAAATCTCCATTAGTACAATACACTAATGTTCACGTGTAGTGTTAGGCAGGATTTTTGCAATCATTGCCATTGATCAGTTATTTTCTTCTGCGTGTACCGATTTCATTATAGCCGAACTGTTATTTGGTTATATGAAACACGATGATTAATTTCTAGGAAAGATAATCAACAACCTCTGTAGCAACACACCTTCTCTAGGCAAGTTAAAGAAACCTACTTGAATGGCATTCATTTTATTTTACGATTCATACTGAATCAGCATAAGCTAAAAAACAATTTAAATTCTATAAAGAGGAATCTGTTTTAAATGATATTGCAGTCTCCAGTGATATGCAGCTGTGCTAAAATTGTAATCATTTGTACACCTAATCGCTTTTGTCGTACAAAGCAAATTTCTTGAGCTTTGATGTATTTCTTCTTGGTATTGTAATTTTTATATGCAATAATATATTTGGACTATTGAAAGATTTATCGTTTGGAGAATGAAAGTCGATTGAGTAATTCTCACCAGGAACTTCAACACATGGTGTGAAATACAAATGGGAAAAAATGAATCTTGAGAGAATGGTTTTCTCATATCTTTATCGTCACTTTTTGCATATAATGTTTGACAGGAGTCTTCGGTTTCAAGTTATTCCTAACGACTAAAACTTTCTACGGTCAAGACTAAAATTGAACCGGTGAACTATTGAACTTCAACCGGATTTTTAACAATTGAATTGTCACCTCAAACAAATATTAATCTGGAAGAAAAGATTTTTCTATTTTTTATTAAAATCATATTTTAAATCCTGATTGTTGGAAAATATTTTAATTCGTATTATAGAAACTGAAATGTTTCGTAATCTAATTCATAATACAAGTCTTCTACATTTTTTGTTTCTTGCATTGTTTAACCTAGTCTCAAAATACAAGTTAAAAAGAGAAATTATATATTACAGAAATTAAATAATCTTATATTTTTACAGTAACACATTAACGTTTAATTTCAATTATTTTTCAATTTATTAACAAAAACAATACTTTTTTGGATAACTTTATCAGAAACATAACTAATTTCCCCATTATAAAAAATTAAAATCAAATAATTAAATAGCTCATATATTTTTTTACTTCTTTTACGTATACCAGTGAAATTCTTATACAGGTGTTATAAAATTAAAGATATAGCTAAAACGGATGTGAAATTCCAATTGTTATAAATTATTTAATTTTCTTAGCAGTACATTATTCGTTAGTTGTACATCATTTAACAGAAATGTTGAAAACAGTATGAGTTTTAGATGTTCAAATGCTTTATAACAGGAGTAATTTGATTGATAGTTAGCTGTATTCATTGATCGCAAAAGAAGAAACCTAAAAAACTCCTTAATACCCCTCACTACAGATATGCATGCAAAAATCAATTTCTATCACGCAGCCTTCAGCGATGGCTGAGATAAAGCCTAGGACCTTTCAATCCAATGCACATTGTCCAATTATTATGTCACGATGAAACTTTTTCAGGAAATACACAAAACATGTACAAAAGAGAAAAATGATCCATTGCAATCCACTGTATTATAACTTCGACACTGATGGCTGCTATTTTCCACCAGGGATCAGTTACTTCTCAACCTTACATTATCCATAAGTTTTGAATTGCATAAGATACTAACAAATAACCAAATTCTAAAATTTAAACCTGCTTGTTAAAACATTTTTTGTACATTTTTCACTTTAAATTCATGTTTGTATTGTCATATTTCTAACTGAATAGCCGAGCTGAATCTAACTAATTTGTAACTAACTGAATTTGTAACTGAATAGCCGAGCAGTCAAATAGCCGAAAATCATGTGAACATTTACAGTGTTCAGCTTCCTGACAGGAATTTTCGTTTATAGCTAAATCTACGTATGTGTCGTAGAGGAAACTCTCAAGAACCTATCTTGACAGACGTGCGTGCAGTGTACTTTTGTCAGGATAGGTTCTTGATCTTCCAGGATAGGGAAGAATGTGATAGAGATAATGCGATGAACATTAATAGGTCACTGAAAGCTCCTGAAAACTAAATGCTATTCATAAATACGTGCTTCAACTCTTCATAGAAGTAAATTTCCCGGTACTGTTATCCGCTCTCGTATGATATTGATCTGAGATTTGGTTAAGTTCGTAGAAGAATTGAAAACATTTATCTTAAAACATACAAGATCAGCATATATACTGAAGAGAATTATAAAGCCATTTGTCATAGATGTAAATTGAACTTAAGAATTTTTCACTAAATCTGATACTGTAAATATGCATAGTATTAAGAGAAAAAATTATGAAGAAGATTATTAGTTTTATTGGAATCCGATATATGTAAACCTCATTTATAGATTGCCTAAAATCAAAGGCATGTCATATCCATTACAAGTTTCTATGAAGAAAACTTTAAGAAAAACTCAAACAAAAAGAATGCCAACAGAACTCAAGAAATAGAAAAATATCCTGTAATAAAAACTGACATTTTGTTCGAAACTACACTGCTGGCCACCCAAATTGCAACACCAAGAAAGATAAGAGATATAATAACAAAATTCATTTTATAGATAACATGTTGATCAAGTATAAAATGATTAAACTTATAGACTTCTGTGTAGTATGGTACCTGCCAAAAACAGTAGCCAGAATGGCCGGCATTTTTGGAGATCACCGTTGCCTCATGTCTCGGCATTGATTCAAAGAGACTTTAAATGTGTCCTTGGGGTAAGGCATACCAAGCCGCTTCCACATGTTGCCAAAGTTGATCTGGCGTGGCAGCTGGGGATATAATATGGGTCAATCGTTGAGCAACCATGGACAACTTGTTTTCTATTGGTGAAGGATGCGAAGAGTGAGTCAACCAAGCAAGCAATTCAATCTGGTGATGGGTCTTTTGTCTTGAGTAATCTCTGGACAAGTGACGCATTGTTCCACGAACCCTTGGGCAATGCGTTCCATGTGTGGTCACGCATTATCCCGTTGAAATATGGCTGTGGATAAGCTCTGAAGGTAAGGAAGTACAACTGGCTCCAACACCTCGAAGATGTAGAGTTGGCTGTTTAAAGTACAGAAAATGCGTACTAGAGGAGTGTGAGAGAGATATCCAATGCCACCCCATGCCATTATACCCGGTTCAGGACCAGTGTAGCGGTGTATAGCGCAGCTGTTCAGTATCCTCTCTCCTCGATGTCTCCAGACTCGAATGTAACCATCGTTGTGTTGCAGTCGGAAGTGAGACTCGTCAGTAAAGACAATATATTCCATTCTGCCGTTCACATCCTTCTTTCACCGTACCCTTGGTGGCGGAGAGGTCTGTGATTCTGCGTCAAGTGTAGATTTCTTGTAGACAGACCACTCTGCTGTAAACGTTGTCGAATGATACACGCAGACACTGAATGATGTGTTACAGACTGAATGTGCTGTACTATGGTTCTTGAAGTGGCTGAGGGGTCCGTCACTGCCATGCGCATAATTTGCTGGACATGACATGAAATGGTGTACTTATAGTTACCGTATATTATAATTAATTTACACGGTTACTATGTACTTAATCACTGATTAATTAATCATAAGTTTAATAAATAATTTAATTGAGGATACATAATTATACACATAAAGTTAGTGTGAGAATCCAATTGGTTCTACCAGTCCTAAACTACAGTTTGGGAGAGAATTTGAATCAACGAGGAGGGATTTCTATTTGTTGATAGTAATGGGAGGTCCTCACAGTACTCCCCCTAGGTACCAGAAGTACGAGAAGTTAGAGGTACTGTGGGTTGAATCTGACATGACAACTTGAACGTGTTGTTACTGGTGCAGGAACTTTGTTTGGTGACGTCGGAGGTGATGTCTTCGTGGAGAAATAACTTGTGTATGCTGGAAAAATTCAAGGAGTTATCAGTGATATATCGTGGAACAGAAGAAAAGTTGGTTTGAGCCTCTAATCCAATGACTTTATGCTGATCTTTAATGAGCAAAATGAAGTGCTTGGATATACGTTCCAACACTTTGAATGTACGTTGTAAAGCTTTCTTTACACCATCATGTCGTACAAAGACATCAGAGCATGTCTCAAATGTTAGATGGACAAACACTAGAAGCTGAACATGAGCAGATGTTGGCTTGGGGATAAGGTATTGCATAACATTCCGAAGTTACTGTAGAAACTCAGTTGCCTCAATTTCGGGAACTTTAAAAGATGGAAAGAATTCTATAAGAAGCCATAGAGTATACCATAGAGCCATACACCAAATCAGAACTAATGCACTAAAGATCAGCCTTGAATACTGACCGTAGTCCCAGGAGGACGAATGGTAGGGCTTCAGTCCATTTATGGTTCTGGTAACATTTCAACGCTTGTTTCAATGAACAGTGAAAACGTTCAACCAAACAATTGCTTTTAGGATGGTATGGTGATGTTCTGGCTTGTTTTACTACTACAAAGGCAAACAAGAGACGAAAACAACTGAGATCGAAACTGCGGTACTTGATCAGTAGTAATAAATGATGGAAAACCAAAACGAGCAATCCATTAGCCTGGAAGCGGACGATCCACTGTTTCTGAAGAAGAGTCTTTGATTGGATTGGAATGGCTTCAGACCATTGTGTGAAACGATCAATACATGTGAGGAGGTATGAGAAACCTTCTGAAGGTGGAAGTGATCCTACCAGATCTATATGGATGTGATCGAAGCGATGAGATGGTGGAACGAACTGTTGAAGTGGGATGTGCGTATGCCTTGAAATCTTATATTTTTGACAGTGAAGACACGTATGAGTCCACTTAGTCACATCTTTTCCAATGGAAAGCCATACGTAACGGTCTAGTATTAATTTCTTTGTGGCTCGATTTCCAGGGTATGACAATCCCTGTAGAATATCAAAGATTTAACGACGAAAGTTTACAGGAAAATATGGGCGCACTTTGCAAACAGGAATATAACAGATAATTTCGATCATTGGTGTAAGTTTCAAGGGTTGCAGCTTTAAGGAAGACTGTGAATTTGAAATCAGTAGCTTCAATTCTTCATTTTTATTTGGAGCGCGAGCAATTACTGAGAAATCGATAGCAGCCTGGGAATTTATGCTGTCAATTCGTGATAAGATATCAGACACCACATTATCAGCTCCAGAAATATACCAGATATCCGTGCTGAACTTGGAAATGAAGTCAAGTTGTCTAAGTTAGGAGAAAAGGATTCTGATTTTTTTTTTCTTCTTTTGTGAAAGCATCAGCTAAAGACTTGTGATTACTAAAACTTAAAAATTTTTGTCCTTGAAGCTTATATCTGAAATATTTTACAGCCAAATATATTACTTGTAATTATCTATCGTAAGTACTGTATATTGTTTCAGCGATGTTTATTTACGAGTGAAAAATGCTAATGGCCGTGGGCCAGTTTTCGCTTCAGCATGCATAACAGCTCCGATACTAAAGTCAAAGGCATCAACCACTAAAGAAAGCTCTTGACCGGGAGCATGAAAGGCTAAAGTTGCAGAGGTAGCGAGATTGGTTTTACATTTCTCGAAACAACGAGAGGTAATATCAGACCAAATCATAGGGCAGTCATCATTTTTTTAGAATCTTTTAGTAATTCGTGAAGTAGGGTTTGTGTAGTATCTGCTTTAAGTATAAACTACCGATAAAAATTTAACATTGTCATAAAACACCTGAGTTCTACGATAGTTTGTGGTTTGGGAAAATCGATAATATATTTGACTTTTTCAGGAAGAGCTTTAACACCTTTAGATGTTATAAGACAACATAAGAAAGAGACCGATTGTTTACCTAGCAGGAATTTTGAAGAATTTAATTTTAATCCAGGTAGTTTTAAATGTTTAAAAACCTCACGGAAGTGTTGCATGTGTTCTTCAGCGTCTGCTGACGCAATTAAAATTTTGTCAAAATACGGTGTGCAAAAATTGAGATCTAATAATACTTAATGGATGTACTTCTGAAATGTCTGACTTCCATTTCGAAGACCAAAAGACATTGTGACAAATTCAAAAAGTTCAAAAGGAGCTGTGACCGCAGTTTTTGGGATGTTATCAGGGTTAACTGGGTTCTGATGGTATACACGAGCTAAATCCAGAATAGAAAAGATAGATTTTCCATGGAACATTTGGGTCCTATCTTGGATATGTGGTACATGATTGCGATCAGGGATAGTGACCGAATTAAGAAGACGATTATCCCCACAAGGTCACCGCTCTCCAGATGCTTTTTTTTTATCATGTGAAAAAGACTAGCTCATGGGCTTTTAGAGAGTCGAATAATGCTTTGTGGCATAAAGTATTCAAACTTCTGCCACGCAGCTTGAAGGATATCAGGGAAAAGGCGGCGGGGTTTCGAGAATACAGGAGGACCTTTGGTTTCTATATGGTGAAAAACAGTAACAGAGGCTTTTCTATTTATTGCTTTAGATGGATTTGTAAGATCGGGGTAATAAGAAATAATTTTGACACTTTGCTAATTACCAAATAATATGCTTTTGTTAGTATTTAAAGGGCAGTAATTTGGGATTGATCCTCGAGAGATAATTTAGTTGCAGCATCAATGAGACATTTATTTTTTACATCTACAGGGTGATTAAAATGGTCTAAAAATGACTTCCAATAATAGGTTGGTTGACAATAGTGATCATAAAAGATCACGAAAATGACCATCGTAAGTTTAAATTTAGTGATTAGTACCGAAAGTTGGTATTTTTGTTCCATTGGCAACAAAAAGAATCAAGTCATTAGAAAGATTTAGTTCTTGTAGAATGAGAATTCGGTAGTACGGAAATATCCGCATGGGTGTCAATAAAGAAGGATAAATTTGTTTCCGTGTCGGCCAGTAAGATATGCTTAATGACGCAGTCACAACCATGGCCGTGAGATGATCACCTATATCGTTTTCCCGATTTTTAAAACTACATGGAGAATTACGTTTGCGAGCGACTGGACCAAATTAATGTGATAGAAACATATGCCATTTGCTGGCTCTTTATATATAAAGAGCCAACAAATATAGATAAGTCCAGCGTAATCGACTTCGGGATCTACTTCGCGGAGCTGAACAATAGCAGAAAGTTCTCTGACTTGTTTTGTTAACTGAGCTATTTTGTGCTCTAACTGAGAGGTTTGCGAAACGGATTCAACACTTGCTCATTGAATTCCAATTGGGATTGCCAAATTAAAAATTTTACCAGCTACGGTAGCTAAATTAGTTTAGTTTTCATTTAAAGCTGCCAGAATACTTTATGTTGTACTGGGAAATCTAGCAAGCTATAATGAATTTTATAACGATTCTACAAGTGCTTTTCCAGCGAGCCTACGTGTTAGTAGTTCGGATGGGCGTTGATCACCAAGC
Organism: Latrodectus geometricus; assembly: GCA_026290005.1. Lineage (NCBI taxonomy): Eukaryota > Metazoa > Arthropoda > Arachnida > Araneae > Theridiidae > Latrodectus > Latrodectus geometricus. The sequence goes on along the minus strand of JAPDSC010078093.1, from coordinate 584,066 downwards.
TCTAATCTTTGCGGTAAGGTACGAATTTTGGAAGCCTCGCTTTCAGAGTGTAATTCAATTAAACGATTTTCGAGGGCATCATATTGGCCTGATTCTGGAGGATTCAAAGCCAAATAAATTACCGAATTCTGAATTTCTGATTCTATCACCGACACTACATGATCAAACTTGGTCGAATTTCCTGAGATACCGGCTGAGCCAAATTGTGCTTCAATTTGTTTAAATCATAATGTGGGATTCGACTTCTAGAAAGAGGGTGGTTTTATTGCTGCACGTGAAATTTGTATTCTATTTTGATAGTCAGATTGAGGCATATTTGAATTGAAAATAATATATAAAATGACGAAAAATATTATGTAGGGATTATAAATGCATGGAGTGCTTGGAGAAATTCTATTTATAAATCAATAATAAAATATAATGGTATATATGTAAATCAATAATAAAATTAAGAAAATATATACATAAAACAATAATAAAATAACAAAAAAATGCTGTGTTCGTAAAGGACTAATTAACGCTGACGCACTTATGACAGAGATAGGGAAGGTAAGAAACCTCATTTTAATTATCCACGAAGAGAAAATTGAAAAAAATCTAGTACCAAGTATTCTTCAGTTCAGCAACTGGATAGCCCACGCTCAGAATCGTGACATTTACAATCATGATTCACAGAGCTTTGAACACGAAACACATGGTCGTACAAATTAATTCCTTCCAGGCACACAAAAATATCTTGAATGATAAATATCAGTAGACACTAGTAAAGAACTCGTTGGTTGAACAAAAAACTCACAAAGGAGCATCTAGGAACACTATAGAGAGTCTAATTAACTTGACTTACAATTCAAAGTTTCAACAGTCATCAGCGGCAGCGTGTTTTACATGAGGTCGCCAATTATAGTTACCGTATATTAGAATCAATTTAAACGGTTACTATATATTTAGATCACTGATTAATTAGGCATCATAAGTTTAACAAATCATTGAATTGAAGATACATAATTATACAGATAAAGTTAGCAAGATTAGAATAGTGTGCAACGTGCACGCGAGCGAGAGTCCAACTGGTTCTTTTCTACCAGTCCTAAACTACAGTCTGGGAGAAAGTTCGAATCTGCGAGAAAGTGTTGCCCTCTGTTGATAGTCATGGGAGTTCCCTACATACAGAGGTGGATGCGATCGAAAACGTCGGTGCGTCGTACCTTCCTGCATCCAAAGATCACATATCGGCATTACAGTTGTTTGGTTTCATCCAACAGGACTACCGATTTCACTGAAAGATAATCCACGATCACTGTAAGCCACAAACGTTCCTCTGTTGAACTCGGATACTTGATCAAAAATATTCGCTGTTTTCTAAAAGGTATAATTGATCGGTTTTTTTTTTTTGGGGGGGGGGAAACAAGGAAAATACAATTGCCGAACTTGAAATCGTCGATATCTCCAAGCCTTAAATAACGATTTGAAGTTGCGCCACAGGTGGCTGTGATGCGTTTCTGCTTTGAAATTACAATCATTTGCACCTCACCTCCGCTTATGCATATTGTAAATTTCATATTATTTGCATGCTTCTTTCAGGTTTTGCTTTTACGAGGACCAGCAGTATAGTTCATTGTTTGCGCTACCAAATGAACAATTGAAGGTAACTCTGAGAGACTTAAGATAGCATATTCAAATAAAATAAAAAAATGAGAGGGATCTAGCTCTTCTTTATAGCTCTGTTGATCATTTCTTCTAAAAAAAAAAATAAATAAATAAACTACTGTATTAGACCAAAGTCAACATATATATCAACGGTAATCAATAACTTTTATTTCTCATATACATACACTAAAGTTGAATTCCAATTTATTTATGTTTTTCAGGCAGTGTATTCTTAATAATCTGAATGCTTGTAGGAAAAAATTTCGTTATGGTAATGCATGCGCGAGCGCGTGTCTGTATATGTGTATAAATTTAACGAGTTTTGACAATAAAATACGTTAAACACATATGAGTCTCTTCAAAGACATCATGAAAACCTTATATAAGGTTATCACATACCCTTTTAATGAATTTCAGCACAAAATAATACACAGATAAATTATTGTTATCTTTCAAATCATTGTTTTTACCTTTCTAAGCAAATGCTATGAAATTCATGAATAATGTTTTTATTTCTTACTTTTTATTACACTACTGGATATTAAAATTGCTAGACCAGGAAGAAATGCAGACAACAAAGTAATATTTATTGGACAAATATATTATACTAGAAATAACAAGTGATTAAATTTTCAAAAAATTTGGCTGGATAGATCCTGAGAAATCAGTACCCAGAACAACCACCTCTGGCAGTAATAACAGAAGTTATACGACTGGGCATTGAGTCTAACAGAGATTGGATTGCATGTACCGGTACAGATGCCCATGCAGCTTCAACACGATGCCACAGTTCATCAACCGTAGTGACTGGCGTTTGGTGACGAGCCAGTCGCTCGGCAACCATTGACCTGACGTTTTCGATTGGTGAAAGATCTGGAGAACGTGCTGGCCAGGGCAACAGCCGAACTTGTTCCGTATCAAGGAAGGTCCGACCAATACCGGCAACATGCGGTCGGACATTATCCTGCTGAAACGTAGGGTTTCGCAGGTTTGGAATAAATGGTAGAGCCACGGGTCGTAACACACCAGAAATGTAACGTGCTCTGTTCAAAGCACCGTCAATGCAAACAAGAGGTGACCGAGACGTGTATCCAATGGCACCCCATACCATCACGCCAGGTGATGGGCCAGTATGACGATGACGAATGCACGCTGCCAATGTGCGTTCACCAGATGCCGCCAAACACGGATGCGACCATCATGATTCTGTACACAGAACCTGGATTCATCTGAAAAGATGACGTCTCACCATTCGTGCGCCCAGGTTCGTCGTTGATCACACCAATAAAGGCGCTCTTGTCTATGACGCAGCGTCAAGGGAAGCAACAGCCATAGCCTCCGAGCTGAGAGTCCATGCTGCTGCAAACGTCATCGAACTGTTCGTGCAGACACTTGTTGTCATCAAACGACCCCGTTTCTTGACTCACGGCTCGTGACGTGGTTGCACGATCCATCACGGCCATGCGGATAATATGCCTGTCTTCTGGCCTGCTAGTGATAGGTGGCCGTTGAGATTCCGCATGGCGTTCTGTATTACAGTCCTGAACCCATCGATTCCATATTCTGCTAACAGTCATTGGACCTCCATGGACGCGAGCAGCAATACTGCGATAAGATATACCGCAATCCCGGTACACTACAATTCATCCTTTATCAAAGTCAGAAACGTGCTGGTACGCATTTCTCCTTCTTACACGAGGCATCACAACAACTTTTCACCAGGCAACAACGTTCAAACGCAGTTTGTGCATGAGGAACCGGCTGAACACTTTCCTCATTTAAACACAATGTTGGTGTCGCTATTGGCGCCTGCTTTGTCTGAATGCGCTGAAAAGCTAATCATTTGCATATCACAGCACCTTCTTCCTTTCGTATAAATTTCACGTCTGTAGCACGTTGTTTTCTTGGTGCAGCAATTTTAATGGCCGTAGTGTATTTACTCAAGTTTCAGCATGATCATCAACAGGACTTTTTTTAATTTAGATCAATAAATTGTAATATTGAGACACATAATTTATAACACTTTTGTGTTTAATTTTGAAACTGAATTTGTTTTCTTGTTACTACCAAAAAGAAAATATGTTCTTGTTTTATAAGCAATTGTGAAGCATCAACTTTGAATGCAGGATGCTTGATCAGATTTCGGTCATGTCATTTAAGGTGGACAAAATTATCCGGCGGTTGGCTATTTTTTTTTTTTTTTTTTTTTTTGCAGTGAAGAAAGTAGACACTCTAAAATGAATTCAATAAAAAAACAAAAACAAATGTAACATTCAAGTTCAAATCGAAGCAAATAAGTTAGGCATGCTATTTCACTTTGGAAATTCTACGTAAATTTATTTGTATAAGTTTGTATTCTGTGTGAAATATTAGAGAAAAACAAATTATTCTGAATATAAATAAATTGCGTGGCTCATATTTTCTTAGATAGTATTTTACTGTAAATATATATTCAAATGTCTGAAGGGCGAAGTGTGTGGCGTCTGCTTTTTAGTAACATCAGAAAATCTTTTAGTGTATTCCCCGAAAAAGGCAAATTAATTGGTGAAGACACCTTAGGAAATAAATATTATGAATCACCTAAAAGTTAGTGGAACTGTTAATATTAGAAAAATATAATTTATTTGCTTAGATATATATTATTAATTAAAAATGAATTATTTTGACTTTACTTTTTACCTGTATAGTTAATACTTCTTGAATTTATGTAAATATTCTTAAGCTTGACTTAATCATTAAGAACTTAATGTATAAGAAAGCATTTTTGCACATACATTGTAGTTGAAGCACCAATCGGTAATGTTTATACATAATTGTGATTTCTTTGCTCTTTGAAGTATTAATTGCAGAATAGAGACACATTTATAAACTTAATTTATTGTACTCTACGAAAACTTATTTTTAAAATAAATATAATCTCAAGATTAAAAATGAATGCAAAATTATTGTATGAAAATAGGTGAGAATTTATAAATTTTGATTGAAGAGTTGAATGTTTTTGTAGGAATTATTTTGAATAAAAATTTAGATGCTTATATGAAATTTGTATTATTTTATACAGTCAGTATATATGCCTTGTTTTTATAGTATTTACATTAAAACCATGATGTTATAAAATATAAATTTTGATTTATGAAACACTGAACAAAAGAAATTACAGAATTTTCACTTCATTTTAAGATTTATTTTGCTGAACTGTCAGCTGAATTGTTACTACTATCTTCTCCTCAATAGTTTGTAAATTTAATTCCCACTGTATGTATGGATGTTTGTAGCAATTCAGAGATGACTTCAAACTAATTCTCAGTTGAATTGTCTCATTTATAAATAGTATTCATAGAACAAAACCAAATCAAACTACACAGTAATGAGTTTTAGTGTAGCTTTAAATTATCATTATAAAATAATGAAGGAAAACATATTGTAGAATAAATTTTTTTGACTGCTCTAAATGTCAGTTCAATCTAGTTTAATTCAAATAAGTTTATAAATAGAGTAGCAACCGAACTACGTAATGAAACTAATATATTTTCTTTGTGCTTATGTCCATTACTCTTATTTTATTGAACAAACAATTAAGAGGAATTGTAATTTTTACATCTTCTAGTCCTGTTTTTCTGAGAAAATCCCATTTGATCAAGTCTGACTTCTATATATATTAATTAGGAAGCTACTAATATGCAACTTGACTGCTAAAACATGCCTAAAATACTCCAAGAAAGCATTTGGTTTATTAGAATTGGTTATTAGCATTCTCACAATTTTTTTGGTTTATTAGAAGCCACACAATTTAAATATATATTTAGGATATCAAATTTGTTAGAAATGTTTTATTGTGTAATTGTCACTTTTTATGACATTTATTACTTTAAAATTTCAAATCTTTTCAATGCACAAAAATTAACTATCTAAATTTTGCAAGGTACAGAGATTTGTCTTACACTAAATCTAGAAATATCAGTTTATTAAGTAATTCATTAAATTCTAGTGACTAATAATCTATTATTCTAAATAAGTGTTTCAATTAAATTTTAGTTATTTTGTATTCAGTATAGTGTTTAATATTGAAAATGGTATGTTTGAAATACAAATGAATGGATCTATGGAAAATAGCTAAGATTTCAATTTAAAATCTTTTATTTTAAATTGAAATCGTAGCTATTTTTTTCATTTAAATTTTTTGTTTTATAGTCAATTTTTTAAAATTGTCAATAAAGGAATTTTAATTTAAAAGTATAATAATTTTATTGAAAACAAATAAAATTAATTAAAAGGAATAATTAGTGATTAATGTATGACATTTTTCAATAGAACCATATACTTTGAAAATATTAGAATCTAATAATTTCTTATTTTAAACAACTAAAATGCATTACAGATACAGAATTTTTAAGAAAAATAAACATATTTTTTATTGAAATAATTAGTTTAGCTATAGTCACGACAATGGAATTATGCAACTATTGGATAAATATGATACAATGGACAAAATAAAAAACATTTTGTATGATTGTTGGAAAATTAAGTTGCGATAAACAGTAAAAATTTATATCTGAAATGATTTAATATCTGTAATGTTTTATTTAATGAAAAATCTTTGGAATTTTTTGATAAAAGCTATGTTTATATTAAAATTTATTTACAATAGTGATTCTGTTTCATTTCCTGATACAAACCCATATAGTATTCTTTTACTTCAAGAGAAAATAAAAAGTTAAATAAGCTAAACACAAATAACTTTAAAATATTTACATGGAGGAATCCAAGTAAAATATAAATAAAATTTTTCATATAGCATTTTGTTTCAATAGTTTAAATTTCATGCCTCTTTCAGTTCAACATTTTGTAGGTTTGCTTCTCATCTTGGATGATTGCTTGTAGTGATTAAGTCCTGTTCAAATTAATTGCATGCAAAATTAATCACAAAACGATAAACTAAATGAAAATCCATCTGTAATTCAAGAGTTTTTAATTATTTGTATTAAATGTTATATTACTTCTATTTTTGTATAGTTTAATTCATTATAGAAAAATTTAGCAAGTATCCTTTAATTATAGAAAGAAAAAAGTATTATGTATTTAAACACCTTTAATGAGTAAACTTTCTTCTTTCTTTGTAATTTGAATTATCTTTGAATGCAATTTTTTTTTTTAAGTCAATTATAAAATGACTGAATTATTGTTCAGTGAAAATCATGTTCTAATTTTAAAGAGGGCATCTAAAACTGATATTATCAATTTCAAGTTTCTGCAGTAATTTGATGAAAGATTTAAACATTAATCCATGTATAAAGGAATCTAATAAAAAAGAAAGAATACAAAAACTTGTAATTGTTAAATTTTCTATCATTTAACCAATTTTATGATAAATGTACAATACTTTGTGTAAAAGAAAATCAAAATGGTTCAAATTGTAGTTGTTATTCATTAATTTTTAACTAGAATAAAATTAAAATAATGAACATTATTTTTTTAATATAATATTAATTATGATATATTGTGTGCATTGAAAGTATGTCATGCTAATTTAACTTTGAAATTAAAAATTCAAACCAATATTTTTATGCCAGCATCTTTCATAGTATTTCAAACTTTGTCATAGTCTTTTTACTTTTATCTTAGTTTAGGGAATCTTATTAAAAGTGAAAAATTTCATGGTAAATCAAGAATTTTATAATTAAAACATTTCTGTGGTGTTGTTATAACACTTTATTCATAATTACTTTAATGTTTGTTTAAATGTGTAGCTTTAGGGAAAAGTAATCTTTTGTAATAAAATTGTTTCTTTTATTTTATATATCATTTTAGACAAGAATTCAAATCGAAAATCTGCACCTCGTTGGTTTGAACCTAAAAATGGAGAATGGCAACAAGATTTACCAGCTGAATGGGAGGGTATGGCAGCTTTTTTTTACAATTTGATATGCATTTAATTTTTTTTTATTGTAATTATATTAATAACAATTTAATATGTGGACATAAAATCTACTATAACATTACCTGTTACAATGAATATGGAAAATTCTTTTTCATTTTTTTTAACATAATTGTCGGTTGAGGATTTTGAATTTAACTTTCTTCATTTATATAACTACACATATTATTAGTTTCATAGCTTTAAGAAAGTAAAGAGTAAAATATTTTGCAGGGTAAAATTGGTTATACTATAATGAAATCATAAAATATCATTTAGTTCATAGTACATTGTAAAAAGAAATTCATTTTTGTAATTGTAAATATGTTTATGAAATTTTGTGATATTTAGTATAGAATGCAAGGTGATAAAGCAGTTATTATTAAGAGTTCAGAGTGATTAATATTATATAATTATAGCTTATATATGATAAAGAAAGGAAAGGGCATATTGTAATTTTTTGTGTAGTCAATACATAAATGCATGATGAGTTGAAAAATTCTTGGACTGTACTAATTGGTTATTGGGGAGAGTCTACCACTATAAAATAATTGCAATTTTGAACCATAGTCTAGTGACAGAATATATACCTGAAATACCACCCTTTTCTCCACCTCAGTAGCTAAATTTTAATTCTAGTTAATCTGTATAAAACCTCTTCCTGCGCAATATCTTCTTTGAACACACTTTTGGATAAAAGTATTCAATGAAGATCAAATGAGAGAGATTGACTTCTTTACCAATTAAATTTTTTTAGTCACTAGTCATGCAGCATTTTCAAGGAAGGAAGTAAAGTAAAATTACTAATTATCTACAAAATTTAGCATAGCATTTAACTCATTTTTAGCCAAAATTGAATAAATGTTACCATTTCAATACATATATTTTTATTAATACTATGTATATTTTTCACTAGTTATTATATTTGATGTATATTTAGCACTAGTATTTATTTTGCTGCTTTTTAGTATAGTTTTTTAGAGAAGTTTAAGAAGTTTTGAGGGAGAAAAAAAGGGCTTGAGTGTAAAGTATTTATAATTCAATTAGAGTGAACACTGTTAAGAAATTTTTAAAAATTTGCTATTTTTTAACTTGAAACAGTTATTGACAAATTTGCCTTTTTCATGATTTATTATTATTCCTCTTGTGATGAATATTTTTTTATAATAGATTAAAGTTGTGAATTCTGTAAATAAAATAAGTATCACAAAAATTAAAAATTTTCATTTAAATTTAGTGGTCTATTAACACATTATTGTCTGAATACATGGAAAGAAGACTCAATTTTTGTGTAAGGTTTTGGAGTTTTATTGCAGTTTGTAATTTCTTTTCTGCAAATTTAGATTTTTTTATTGGTAACATTTTTGTTAATTCATGGAAACTGTATAGAATTTCTACTAATGAAAAAAATTATAGACTTTAGGTCTTATATAGGGTGCAGCTTGTCCTTTTTGGACCTTGCGCTACAAAACCCAAACAACCAACCAAATAGGTCTTATATAGGATGGTCCTATTAAAATCCAAATGCAAGAACAACCTATCTAGGGAAAATATATTACAAATAACATCCTAATAAATAATAAAGGTTGTTCATTATTCATAACTGTTCCAAAAGTAATATGGACTGATAGACTTGGTTACATTATATGTTAACTGACTTAGCGACACAGAAAATTTCAACACTCTGCCAAAAATGTTTCTTTAAAAACCAGATGTACGTACTACTTTTTCGTTCCATAGCCACTTTCCTAAACTATACAAAAATCGTCGACTGTTTGCCATTCTCATTTGGAAGATTTCCTACCCCCTGAAAAGTGTCACATCGCTTAATTTAGGGGGAGGGGATGTCACTTACCACTAACTACCCTATCTAGGGTTGTATTATGTATTTATCAATTTGCCAGAATGAATTGTACATCCCAATAAAAGTATAGTTAAAACTAAAATGTATATCTTAGTTTTGTATAAAACTTAAAAAGCAAAAGTTAATAATAAATAACTGTTTTTTGTGTAATTGAAAATAAAACAAGAAATTCCTCAGTGTTTTTAGGTTGACTTGGTGAATAATATGAAATTCAAAGAAAAGTGGTACTATCAAATTATAATGTTTTATATTTTTATGCAATTTAATTAAGTAAATTGCTTATTTTATAAGTCACACATGCATTTACATTTATTGCATCACATTTTTTTTATATATTTATTATTTTCTGTATAATGGAAATTTCCTTTTTTGAATGAGACTCAGAAGTTTTACAAATTTTTATTACAGTAGGATAAAATGTTAGTAAAAATACATTTTCTCACATTATATTTTTCTTAACACAAACAAATTTTTAAAATATTTTATTTAAACACATTTCTAATTAGTAATCAGTGTGGTAAGTTTTTACATGAAAAAAAAAAAAAAAAAAAAGCCTGATTATTTTTCAATTTTTTATTTTTAATGTTATTTTTAAAAAAATTTCATTAAAGCTTTTTAATTTAGTTATCTAAATGTTTTGAGTTTAAACAATTTAACATAACATTAGAAAATTTGCATAACAATCTGCATAAATGTGTGCAATGTTTTAAAAAATTTTTGGTTTATACTATATCTGAAAAATTATTTTCATCTTATATTTAAATATTTGGAAAAATTTTTTTATCCAAAAACAATTAAATATTTACAAAAAAAAAAGGATTAATTTTCATTTGTGTATTATTGTTTATGAAAAATACAATTCTTTAATGCAAAATACATGTAGATAAACTTGCATTACCATTGTTCTATATAAATTAATGAAATTTTAACTCATAATTATATTTGCTGATTATGTACTTTCTTAATTATGATATTTCTTATGTATTTACATCCTAAAACAATATTATAAAATCATTTGTTACTTTCACAATTTTTTTCTTTTATATTAAAAATATTTAGATATTTTTAACAAGATATTTATTAAATTAAAGTTGTGTTTTAATGAAAAATAATTCCAAGTGATAGATGAAAAATAAATTGCATAAAAAACATTATTTGTTAAGTCTTCAATATACTTATTCTCATTAACTCAAAATAATATTCTATTATGAAGCAATCTGATGAAATAGAAAATGAATTTGAAACTCAAAGGAATTTAAATTAAAATTTTTCAATAGAATGTGACAACTTTTTTTTTTTTTAAGAATATTTTCCAAAGCACTTTACATTATTTGAGATTATTACCGTCCTTATTATATATTTCCTTTCATCCGGAAATACATTTTTCTCAATTCTTGGAGTTAAACACTTTGATAGACATCATAGTGATTTAAAAAACTTATACTGCTATTTAGTAATTTATACTGATAGCAGAGTTGGTGTGTTGCCTATAAGCTCAGAGGATACGTAACATGAAGTCTAACAATTCATATAATTGATTGATAAAAAATTTAGCAATGCACTTCAAGCAACATTATGTCAAATTGATTCCATTTTAAAAGTTACAGAAGTAGAAACTTAATAATTATTTAATGCAAGTATAAGTAAATATTTTTCAAACCCTTTCAATATTATAATACTTTCAGCACACATAGCATTTAGACTATATATACATTTTTAGAATTCAACTGTTTAAATGAATCAGAAATTTATTAAAATAATTTATTTAGCTTTTTTTAACCAAACTAAAAATATATATTATTTATGCTTTTTTTCAATAGATAATTCTTTTTATTTAAAACTGTAAAAGCCTAAATTTATTTGCTAAATTGGCTTTTTCAACTCGTAATTGAACAACCTTAGATAAAATATCACTTGTCACAACACATCAAAATTAGCTTCATTTATTAATCTGAATTGAAATATATTTCAGTACATTAAGTAGCTTAAACTGTTATGTTCAATTTATTCCAATATAAATAGAATATTTGTTTTCACTAGTGCATTATTCGAGTTATTATTTAAATATTAGTCAAGCGTATATGAACTGAACTTTATGTATAATAATAAATAAAAACAAAAGAATCCTCACAACTTAATTTTGCAAAATCACTGGATGAAAAAACCTTATAAATTTATAATGACTATTATTACTATTCACTTACATTTAATTTTACCTAACACAATATATAACAAAATACTAAGAGGCTATTATTACTTCATTATAAAAATATTTTTATGAAAAGTTCTTCCATTCGTAATATTTTATTATGTTAAGAATGCAAAACTTTTATATAATTATAATATATCTCTATTACATAAAGTTTCCTAACTAAAGAAACTTTATGCATAATTGAGAATTGTTAAGTTTTTTTACGAATTTTTCTATTTTTCATTTATTAGAGCCTTATTTTACTGTTATTCTTAAAAAAATATTCCAGTTATATTTTTTATAAAAAAAAATTGTTTTTTTCTTTAAATAAGAAATTATATAAAGTATAAGTTTAAAATATTTTTTTATGCTTTCTTTTTAGGATTTGATTCATTAGATTAAAGATTTGAATTTTTTAATTTCAAAAACTAACTGGAAAGAATTTATTGATTTATTTATGATTTTTTATTGATCTAAATTTCCGAAAATATTTTTGAATATAATGTGCTCTGTTATGTAAATTTTTAGTTATTACAAAAGTAGAATATAATCATCAATTTGGGTCAATGAAACAGGGCGAAGAAAGCAATTTCTCATCTGTTTGAATAATCAAAAACCTTTATTTACATAAGTAAACATCCTCCTCTTTCATTCTTTCCCTGACTAATAGGAAACATGTTTAAATCGTAAAGGAAGTCACACATGATAAGTTTTCTTCTTGGCAACAAACTCCTCTCTCATTTATAAGAATCTGTTTGAAATAGTATTGTCAAATACTTATGAAAATTTAAGAAAAAATAATTTTAGCCTTCAATATTGAACTGTCTTGATCATTAAGTTTGCAAAGGCTTAAGGAAATTTATTCAGTAAGGATTAAATAAATGCATGTAATTAAAAATGAATACAAAAGAATATTATTTAATTTGGCAAAAGCACCAGATTTATATGAAGAAATTTGATAATATTATAATGAGTTGCTTTCTATTGACTTTTCAATTCACGTAAAATAATACATAACAGTTATAGTATGAATTCTTCCTTCCTTCTTAATACGAAAGTATTTTTACAGAATGGTGCTGCATTCACAATATAGTATCACGCGTGCACGAATGAAAAACATTTATATATTATATCTCTTATATAGTCCATCAATTAAAGAGACTTTGTCAAGAATATAGTCTCTTACTTTAAAATTTGAATTTTTATTGAGAGATATAAATTTTTTTAGTGTATTTATTCTTTATTTCATTGATTAGAGATTTATTTTACTGTTATTCCTAAAACTTATCTCAATTATATTTTTCATGAATATCATTTTAATGACCTAATAAATCGTTTATGGAATATACCATTTTATGTTTAAAAGATAAACCAGAAAAATAAAATTTTAATTCAAATACGAAGAGTAAAGTAAATGTTTCACGATTTTACAACATGAAATTCTCTGGTTAAGATTATTATATTTAAAAATTTCTTTTGTATCTAATAAGGATTGTGTTAAAGATAATTATTCGTAGAATTAACATATTAATAATTTGCTTATTTTAAAAATAAATTTCGTAATAAAATAATTACTTTCTGTAGGTTAAACATTTAGTTGTTTAGATGTAGCATAAATGTGATTTCTACTAATCACTAATACACTATTTCGAAAGGATCATTCTATTTCCTGCACCTTCTAAAATAAAAGAGCTAAAACTAAACTTTTAGCTAAAACTTTTTAACTAAAATTTTAGCTCATCCTTAAACTTTAAATATGCCATTGTTTTGCTCCTGAACAATTTACTGATTAAAAATTTGATTATTTATATTACTCATAAATATATTTGTTTTAAATATGCAATGCATTTCTAGTAAGAAATTTTATTTTCATAAATTCCTATTCAAATACTAGAAATTTATTATTATGTCATGTAGGATAATTATTACAAGTAAATAAATATATATATATAGAACAAAAAGACTTTCACAGCAAAACAAAGATAATGTCAGAAATTTTGTAGTTTCATTTTTTACTCGAGAAAATTTCATCATCATGTGAAATGCTTAAGAAATACTATCTTTTTAATATTGAGATATTAAAATAAAATACTTTATATAGTAACAGTAAATAATGTTGATATGTTTTTCAATATCATGTTTCATTAAAAAGAAATAATCAAAATATTTATAATATTATCAACTCCAACTCTTATCACAATCATATTACACCATTGCTTTAAGATGATACTTCTGTTTTATTATCAGTATTTGAAATGTATGCTAAAAGAAATTAATGTAATAATGAGATAAAGGGTAATATGCAGAGAATAAACTTAAAAGTAAATTTTTTCCTAATGCACAAAAATGCAAATGCAAATTAAATCAATTTTAGTAATTAGAACTTAAGGTAAATATTATTAATTATGGATAACACATCGATTTTACTATTACAGCCATGAGCTTTTCACTGAAAATTAAGTAATTTCCATTTAAGAAATTTGTTTATTTCAGTTATAACTAGTTGATAAAAAATGCTATCAAAAACAATTTAAAATTAATTTAAAAGTGCATAGAGATTTAAAATTTTGTATAATAAAATTGCCTAATTTAATTAGCTTAGGAACTAAAATTAAAAATAATACATATTGTATAAACTTGCTTTTTTTTTTTTTTTTTTTTTTTTTTTTTTTTTTTTTTT
>JAPDSC010078093.1:485046-569670 GCA_026290005.1 Latrodectus geometricus | reverse complement strand
TAAAGCTCAAGCTGAGTTTTAGTTTTCAAAGAAAAGTCTCCAAGAAGTGTGGTTCAAGTGATTAAGACTGATCAATCAAACCACCGATTAAGGGAGAAAATTAAAGTAAGTGGTTTCTACTATGCGGAAATATACATCATAGCCGCTTTTGGTGAAAACTCTGCGACACATCTCTACCGTCACAGGCCACTTTTGAGCAGGAAAGTTCTGACGTATCTGTGCTGTCATGGCCTCTTTTGGACTAGTATATTGCGACTTAAAATATACGTCAGGGACACTGAGTCGGTTAACATGAAAAAAAGCACAGATGATGTAACGTGTACAAAAACCATACAATTTGTTCACACCTCAAATACTTTTTTTTTTTTTTTTTTTTTTTGTAACTAAAATGTTTTGAAAATTTCCATTAATATGAGAATTCAATTTTAATGCAATTGTTCAATTAAATGCTCTGCTCATTGATTTAGTCAGTGGCACATTATGCACACAATATTTTAAATCAAATACTCTTTCATGCATAAAACTGTCTTTTCTTAATGAATGTAATGATAGAATAGAGGTTCAATGAAAATAATACCACTTTAATGAAGTTTTGTGCTTGTCCTAAAATGGATGAAAAGTTAATATGGTAGTGATTAGTTAAAAAGAAACATGTGACATTTCTAAATATATAGATGGATATAATATTCATTCAAAGCATAGTGTTTTTAAATAGTTAGTGTAAAAATACTCCTAATATTAAATAAAATTTCATTACCAAAGTTGAAAGATAAATTGTGAAGTATTTATTATAGAGATTTTGAAGTCTTCTGAGAAACTTTTTTTTTTTAAACTTCCTTACAAATCACTCAATAAGTGCTTTATATATATATATATAATTGTACTATGAACCAATGAAAAAATTTTGTTAATTCCTTACACACAAACAAACAAAATGTAAAAGAATAATTAAAATACAAATTTTTTAAAGTGAAATACATAATAAAAATATATTAGAAGTTAGATTTCTTTAAATAGTCACCCTACTTACTGTCATCACTATCAGACATATTCATACAAACTTTTAAAGCTTCTATTTTATTTCTATGACTATAACACAAAGCAGGAACACAAGAAATGTTGCATATTTATAATTTTCTTCATTCCAGGAACATTCAATTTCCAATTCTTCCCTTTTCTCTGAAATCAGTAAATTCTTGCAAACACATCCAATGTTGAGACCATGGTGATTTGGTTGGTTATGCTTTATTCTCATTTTCAGACAATAATGAATTCGAACTGCACCAAAGATGATTAAAGGTTCACTAAAAACTGCTCATGGACATTAAATAAATGATGATTGAAATGTCCTCCAAGGGAAATACTTTTTTTGGTAGCTGTTTAAGTATTAGGGATTCTTCTACATGGTTTGCTTCAAAATTATGAAGACTCCCACCTAACATCTTCTACCCAACTAGAAGAGCACATCTCTGGTCTAAGTAATGTTAAGTTTGCCTGTGCACACATACTGTCAACATCATTTTTCTTGCATTCCAAAATGTGGGAATAGATTTACTGTTAACAGGGCAATGTAAAGGATCAAACTTCTGAAAAGCATAAATGCATGCCAAGAGTAGTCAACTCATTGATGGATCCCCACTGACTATGAGGTGCCTAGAAATTAAAAGACTAATCTTTTGGCTAAAAATGATAGCTATATAGTGGGAAAAGTGGTTATCCCAGCCAATTTTCTATCTATACATATATCAGTTTTGTTCTGAAGTAAAATGAACAAATTCTAAAAGCAAATGTAAAACACATTTCAACTGTTAAGTTTGTAATTCTTTTGTATTTTCGACTCTTGGTAGGTCATGACTTTCTATGTAAAAACTTACATCGCATAGTTACTAATTATGTCTTTCCCTTTTGTCAGGTGAAACCATGAACTTTCTTCTTTTTACAGCTTGCATTACTTTTGAATTACATTTAATTCAAACAACTTCACCAAGACTAAATTTCATTCAGCAGCTAAATGTGATGTCAGATATTGCGTAAACTGTTTTTTTTTACATCAGTCTGTAGCATCTGCTGAGTGAGGCAAATATATACATCTGTAGTAGTTAAGGGGTTGACACACACATAAAACTTTCTTTTATGAAAATTTCATTTTGTTTTATTTCTTATTAAAGCTTATTTAACTGTTCAATAATTGTAATTTTTTTACGTCTAACTGAACTATTTAAAGTTAAAATTTACTTAAATATTAAATTTAGTTAAAAAATATACTTATATATTAAAATTTAGTCTGATATCTTCAATACTGGATAGAATTAATAAGGTTGAGTTATGCCTAAATTGGATCAAAATGAAATCTTGTTTATTAATGCATTTGCATTTTTTCAGACACTTTAATTGTTTAACTATAATATTTCAATTCATATACGCGAATTTTTAGTGTCACAGTGTTGAACTATTAAAAATATTTCAAATATTTGATGCATGCATTAAAAAGTATAAGATTTAATACACTCTATCGATCAACACTAGTATAAAGTTAATGATAGTTTTCATACAAAAATATTTAGAATAAGTTTTTTATGTATGCATATTTAAAATAAACTTTGTACAAATGATTCATCACTGGTGGTTACCTTTTTAGCTCCAATCAGGGTTTTTAAATTGATTCTTTAATTATATATATATATATATATATATATATATATATATATATATATATATATATATATAGCTAAAGTATTTCGCTTTAATAGTAAATAGTTAATCACTTAATCATATTACTGAAACACAGTGATGTTGAATTTAATCTTTTATTTTCAGTTTTGATGCTATGAAATAATATATGGAAATATAACCCCATTTTTTTTTCTGTGAAACATTTGAGGAGCAATTCCCTTACAATTTGATCATATTAACTGATTTTTAGGTTATGAGATATACAAAGCTGCACAAAACTTCCATATCTAATTTAAAGTTTCTTTCTTCCTCTACCTTTATGATTTCATACACTAATTTATTAAGTGATATTTTTATTTTAATACTATATTTTTTTCTTCCAAATGTAACTGCTGAGTTGGAAGTTGATTGATTAATCTAGTTTTCAATTCAACAATCTATGGGTTCAATACACTTAAATGTGGATATTTCTGATGATTTAAAATCCTCTATACCATTGATCTTGGTCCATATTCCTCGTTTAAAAAAGTTACCATAGAGTAAAGCACATCTTTAAACCATCCTAATGTAATTCGATTCCTACCAATATGTCCTTAAAAATTGTTTTTTGTTTTGTTTTCAACATTTTTCTTTGTTTTGAATCTAAATATGAAAAATTCACAAATCATTACTACATACTACATTGGTGGCATATAAGTCTAAATGATATATAATATTAAAAAGGATGCTTTTCCCTTGATATATATTGTTTTATATTTTGTTCATAGATTTATAGAGTTCTGCTTCTTAAAATATTATAATATTCTTTAGGCTATTCAGTATATTTTCATGTGCTTCTTGACCTATCCTGAAGTAATACTAAATTATTTATTGTAAGTAATTTTTTTTTCAAAATTTGATACTTTTAGTTTAATAAAATAGTATTCCCTTTTAAAAGAAATTTTTTTTTGTTGTTCATTTATGTTAAAAGTGTCTGAGATTTAAAATTTACAAAGAATGCAGATTTGCATGTTTTTTTTTTTTTTAAATTTAAAATTCCAAATTAAAGTTACAAGTATTGGAAAATAATTTTACCTTAAATATGTTATTAATGTATTGATTCTGATATTGAAAATAAAATTTGTGTGAAATAATATTATTTTCTTCAGTTGCCTTCATTAACTTATAGTAATCTAAACTAAATTGCATGTCAATTATTTAATTAATTTGAATTAAACATTTTATTAAAATTTTACTTTTCTTTCCATTTCTTAAATATTTGAGAACTTACATTAACCAATTGATACAATTACAAGTTTCCACATAATTATGTATGTTTCCTAAACATTTATTGAAGAAATACACCTTTATTTCAGTAAAGTATTTCACGGCTAACAAAAAATATGAAAATTAAAGATAAAGTTATTTTATTTTGGAATCGATTAATTATAAAAAAATGAGACTCCCATCTTTTGACACAGCATTCTTCTGTCCACCATGCCAAAAAATAAAAAAAGGTATTGACATTGCTTGATTTTAATTTGTTAGTATTTAATTTGATATTTTTAATAATTATTGTGTTTCAATTGATTTCATTTATTTTCTTAAGAATTTTAAAATCAAATCGTATTTTTAATTTAATATATTAAATATTTATCAAAAAATGATTTTAATAATTTTATGCATATTGAATTCTTAAGTTATCAAATTTTAAGCTTTAATGTATTAAATGTTTATAATCAAACAACTTAAACATTTGATATCATCTGAATTACATGATTATATCACCTATTTCCCAGATTTTGTATCATTAAACATAAAGAAAAATGTTGCAAGCATTTTTTTTTTTTTTTTTTTTTTTTTTTTTTTTTTTGAAAAACCTACTAGGCATCAATATAATGCCAGAAAATAATATTGGTAAATGTGCTTTAAATGTTTCTCGATATATTGCTAAGATTTAGTTGCTTTTTATGATTGTAATGACTTTAAAAAGTTACAAGAGAGAAAGATAAGATAATCTACAAAGTATTATTAAATTTCCAAGATTGATATAACTTTCTATTAACTAGCAAATTATATAAAGAGCTATGAAGCTGTAATTAGGATTACCTGTACAGTACTTAATTTTTTATTTTACTCAATAAAGTAACAAAAATGATATTTGATGAAAAAGACATACATATTTGTATATGTTATCCCTAAATTTTGTCATGTTCATTCTTACATAAAATTTTTACTACTGCAACAAATACAATAAAACAAGTGTATTAGTATAATTAATTTTTATTTATTTGGAAGAAGCCTTTAAATTCCTCTTATTTTTTTAAGTTGGTAATCTATAATAAAGATACAGGTGAATTTTACCTCTTATTATATTAATTTTAAAAATCATATCAAATATTTGTAATTTACCCAATTTATTTTAGGTATAATTGTCTTAGGATGTAATTGTATTAATTGTGTATTAAATGCTGACTTGTGTGGTGCTTACAGATCCTACAATTTCACTAAGTATATTATGCATTGCATTTGATTCATTCATACTTATGCTATTGGTCTTCTGAATTAGTTTTTAAACATATATTCTTACCATCAATTATTAGTGATAAGTTTCAAATAATCAATTCATGTGTATATTGGATGGGATGTTCAGTACTTTGAAAAGAGCTTATATATATATATATTTTGAAGAAAGGATAATCAGGTAATTTTTAGATTTATGAAATTTTGCATTTTCAAAGTGCTAACTTTTAGTTTTTACTTCTTCACATTGTCCATAAATTTTTGTATTTGTTATATCTTATTTTATTAGAAAAATTACATCATATCATTAATAAAAGCTACGTGTTGTGTGTTTTTCTTATTAAAATTTAATTTATTTTATGTGACAATTAAAGTATTCTTTGTGCTGTAAGTTCAGCAATTCTTTAATGGAATATTATCTTGAGTAACTTTCATGCATATTGCAATGATATTAAGCATTACTTTTTATTGAATCCAATAACTAAAATAATGTTGGGTAAATTTATTCATGTATCTTTACATACTTTTAAGTTAATGTGGCGAATCTTATAACTACAACATGTGTCTATTTTTAGCTTGGTTACGTGGTAGGCGTAAGGATCCACCTACTAAGGAGGTAAATATAAGATCATTTGTATCAATTCATATATATACACTGCTCAAAACAATAAAGGGATTGTTTGATTTTGTATGTAAACTGCAGATGAAAAAATTTTTTGATCATTGATGTATTATGCATATGCATAGGTATTATAAGATATGAGAAAAAATTTAACAATAAAAGAAATAATTCAATTTTATTGATATTTGCTATAATTAAAATGTGCAATATATATATATATATATATATATATATATATATATATTGCACATTTTAATACACTCTAGTAGATAACTTTTCATCTACTTTACTATTTTTGGGAGAGAAAAATGCTTAGTCTTCTTAGAATGTAACAAATATTCTATTGAGTTCCAATCCATAAAAGTATTCCTTTGTCGAAAAGGAAACGTCCACTTACTGAGCACAATATAGCCTGCTATCCGTGAGTACTTCTGCGTGAAGAACCACAATAGGTCTGAGTATATCATTCCAGTATATTAGGTCATTAGTGTTCCATTCTTGATAATGTACTGTTCAGTGGAGTTATTATAAAAGAAATACGTTTACAGCCTATGAAGCAGCTAAACTGGTACCTGAATGGTTAATGCTCTGGGCTTTGGTTCAACAGTTCCTGTGTTTGATTCCGTTTTCGGGCATGAATGCTTATAGTGGTTCAGAGACCACTTTTAACTGTAGATCGCCATCCATTTAGCAATTATGTTAAAAAAAATGACGTTAAAGCCTCAACCAAACCAGCTTATCTCTCCACTCTTGCCTAATTGGGTACTTTAATGTACAAATGCAAAATTATTTCGATTACCAAATTCTGCAGAGGATCTGTATATTCAGATCGTACACTGAAGCTGCATTCATTTGTGAAAAGCATGTTACTCTATTTATTTCACTCCCATTTGATATTCTCCTGTATACACCATCTATAAATAGCTCAGTGGCCCTTGTCAAAAAAGAAAAAGAAACTGTTGGGCCGAAATATACACTCATCTGATTTTGAATGGTTCAAGTCAAAATTCTGGTACCAGTTGCCTTTTAAATGTTATTGCAATAAAATTCTTTTCATAATGTGATTTATTCTGATCGATGGAGTTAAATACCAATCCTTATTTTGTACAGAGAGTGCAGTTATTACAGCCAGATGACCACCCACAACGTGACACGTTTGCACAGTGGTTTGTTAACCAAAGTGCCTCAAAGATGCACTTTGCCAGTTCCATGATGAAGCAACTTTTTCACGTGAAGGTGTGTTAAATACGCAAAATGCGCCCATGTGGTCGTTAAATATCCCACATATCACCAGATCATTAGCCATGAAACAACGCTTTACTGTTAATGTGTGGGCGGGTATCATCGGTGACAGTTTACTCGGCCCATACATCTTACCACTTTGACTGGATTCTGACTAGTATCTCGTCTTTCTGCTTCGAGTTCTGTGGAGAACTTCCACAGGACTACTACCAGAACTGCTTACCAATACTTTCTACAGGACTACTTCCAGAATTGCTTACTGATGTCCCCGCACCTATTCGGCACCGCATGTGGTTTCAACAGGACGGGGCGCCATGTCATTATGGAAGATGTTTACGTGAGTATTTAGATCGAACATTTCCAAACAGGTGGATTAGGAGTTGTGGTCCCGTCGCTTGGCCTCCCAGATTTATCGCCTTCGGATTTTTTCTCTGGGGTGCCATGAAGAGCCTTTCTTCTACAAGGCTCTTCATGGCACCCCAGAGAAGAAACCCAGAAAAAACTCCATGAAGTGCCATGAAGAGACTCACCTGTCATTTTTTAAACGGGTTTGGTCGTAGAAATATCCATCGCTTCTGCTATGATTGGTGAAGTGCCGGTGTTTTCGAACATGTCCGTGAATCTATTAGCGTCGGTGTCTTGTGTGCATATATGCCATTATTCGCAATTTCAAACACCTGCTCTGATTATCATATTTTTTATTTATTATTATTTTTTTGTTTAATAAAACGTTTTACATTACATTTTGTATTGTGGAGTTATTGTCTTTGTGTCTCTTTATCTCATTAGGGTTACGTTTAAGCCCATGCTTTCCTATGTAATTATGGCTCCTCACTATGTTCTTTCTTACCTCCCCTCCAAGTTTGTACACGGCATTCAGGGACACCCTGTATATGTATATTAGTATGTTTATATGTACATGAGTGATTCCATGTCAAATAACCTAATGATGGAAACATGACCGACTCGACTCAGATTTTTTTTTTTTTACGTTGTGTATACAGGCTGATGGAGCCGAATTAAAAGTTTCAAAATTTTCAACTATGTACTCAGTTTAGTAATGTAGTTAAATGACCTTGAAATTTGTCAAGGCTACGAAAATAGAAGTGGTACAATTTATTCATTTTTTATCAACAGATGTATTGATTTAATACAGAAATGTTAGATATGTCTGGAAATTGTTTTCCAAATAATCAAAATAAAAAATACAATGTTTAAAGAGAAAATGATTTAAGTGCAGAATGTCTAGAAATTGAGGCTAAAGAATTACTTTAATTTTGTAATTTTTAAATTATGAGACATTTTCAAAGGAAAGGTTTAAAAACCAAAAGTTTGGTTTCCTGAATCAAGTAAGGTATGTTAATTATGTTTGTCTGCTAATTATTTTTTGGTTTCTCTTTCCTTTTAGAAAGTATTTTGTTTTAAAACTATCTTTTAGGTAAAATACTAGATTTCAGCCATTTTGGCAACCATTTTCCTCATAAAAGGTTTCTTGGTTTAGCACTCAACAATCATTTTTTGCACACGAGGGATAATTAGATCAGGAGCTATTTCTCATGAAGGGGGAATAGGATATTGTTTGATATTTTGTGAACTTAAATTATTTGCCATTTAATAGAGAGTTCATTTTTAGTCATTCTTTGCATAAATAAATCTCTCTTAATAGTACCTAAAATACCATCATATTGACTCGTACCATAAGAGGTGTAAGCCCTTAACTGTTCTGAAAAGTTACAAAATTATATTTTCTCATATCATAAAAGGTGGCAAATCGAGAAAATGAAAATACTACTTACCATACACTTTGAAATTTTCTTTGTAGTGGAGGAAATTTAAATCAGCATCAATAGAATACATTATTTTAAATTTGGGTACTGATGTTAAATATAATGCAACAAGATTTGGAAAAAACTATTAATGCACTGCTGGTTATCTAAAATGGAATATTCCTTAGAAAGCATGTAAATGAAGTGAAATTTACATCAAGCCTTTGCAGCGATGAAATGCAAGTCACTAGCATTGCTGCCCATATGCACATCACGGGTGACTAGTGCCACCTGCGAACATTATATTAAAGTAGAAGAGAGACTTCCTATTTGAGGTACAGCAATTATTTTCGTAAGCTGTTTAATTATGCCTCTTAGAAGACATTGAGCGTCTATCAAGCGAATTTCTAAGGTCATCCGGGGAAGAGTAGTAGCTTATCGGGACTGTAGATTATCTTTCAGAGAAATCGATAAACGTTTTGGGTTAAACCAAGCTATATTACGGATTTTTATTAGCTCAATGTAGAAAGGAACGGCAGACCTATGGGAGCGATCGCACCCATCTCATTGAGCCATTGCATTTGATGACAAGTATATTATAAATATGACCGTGATAGATTGCTCAGCAACACCATAAACATTATCATAGCACAACAGATTCATTCTGAAACGCATTCGTGTATGCTCGTACGATACGAAGTCGTTTGCAATAAACTAGAATGTCCGTAAATCGTTGATTGCTTCGTTTCAAAATCACTAGTGTTTACTCCGCCAGTGATGCGATGAACGACGAACATGATTAACGGAATGCAACAATATTATTTTTTGACGAATGCAGCTTTTGCCTGATCAATTATGCCTCATAGAAAACAGCGATCATTTTTTTTTTATCAAGTATCCGAGTTCGACAGAGGAAGAGTATTGGCCTACCAAGATTGTGGATTATCTTTCAGGGAAATCGGTAGTCGTGTTGGACGAAACCAAACAACTGTAATGCAGATATGTGATTGTATGCATGAGGATGCGACGGACTGCCGTGTTCTATCATATCCACCTCAGTGCACTACTTCACGTGATGACAGGCAAATTGTGCGCATGGCAGTGACGGATCGCTCAGCCACATCACGAGCCACTGCACATTCAATCTGTAACGCATCATCCAGTGTCTGCGTGTACCATTCGACGCTGTTTACAGCAAAGTGGTCTGTCAGCAAGACATCCATTGCTTCGTCTAATGTTGAAGCAGAACCACAGACGTCTCCGCCTCCAATGGTGCGATGAAAGAAGGATGTGGACGGCAGAATGGAAGGAAATTGTCTTTTCTTACGAGTCACGCTTCTGTCTGCAACACCACGATAGTTGCATTCGAGTCTTGAGACACCGTGGAAAGAGGTTACTAAAAATATGAGTTTGCACCGCCCTATTGGACCTGCACCGGGTATTATGGTATGGGATGGTATTGGATATCACTCTCGTACTTTTCTAGTACGCATTGCCAGCGCTACATCTCCGAGTTGTTGGAACCAATTGTCCTTCCTTACCTTCAGGGCTTGCTCACAGCCATATTTCATCAGGATATTGCGTGCCCACACGTTGCACGCATTGTCCAAGGGTTTTTCGTTAATCGCCAGATTGAATTGTTTCCCTTGCCGGCTGGCTCTCTGGATCTTTCGTCGATAGAAAACCTGTGGTCCATGGTTGCTCAACGATTGACCCATATTATATCCCCACGTGTTACACCAGATCAACTTTGGCAACGCGTCTGCTGTACCCCAAGAACACATTCAAAGTCTCTTTTAATTAATGCCGAGCCATGTGGCAGCGGTGATCTCTAATTTAATCATTTGATACTTCATTAGCATGTTATCTACAAAATAAATTTTGTTGTGATATCTCTTGTCTTTCTTTGTGTTGTGCAATTTGGGTGGCCAGTACTGTAATTTTATATATCGGCGGAAAATATCCCTGTAGCAAGAACAAATGTTAATTGGTTTGAAGACCTGATCTTCTAGGGCACAGCTTGCCCTTTTTGGACCTTGCGCCATAAAACAAAACCAACCAACTGATCTAGGTCGCAGTCTGGTTGTTTGCAAGAGCTCACTTGACCTTCTAATCAATACAAGGTAATCACTTGCCTCAGGCTGAGTCTACTTTCATCAGATAACACAATAGATCTCCGCTTCGTCCTTCAATAATCTTCACTTTGACACCACTCATGTCGCCTACGGCAATTGTTGTGGGAAAGTGGAATGCATGCTTCTGGAATCAGATTCGGAACTATCTTCGCAACCGATTCGTCTCAAATTGTTGTGTCACTGTCGCACTAGCAGCTTTAAATTCTATATTCACAATGTATTACGTTACAGAAAACAACCTTTCCGCAGTGCCATTTAGCTTCCTGGAACCTCATCTTCTTTCATTAGTATCTTCCCTTGACATTGCTCCAAACAATCATGCAGTGTAGATATAGTCATGTTCTGTTCTTTTGCAATATCGTGGTAAGAATTTTCACCCATTCGTTACCCTATTACACGACTTCATTCTAATTCAGCAAGCTGTTGATGATGTCTTCGTCGTCAACAGCTTGCTGAATAAGACATAGCAACTAACTACGTTGCATATGAATAATAAATAAACTTTCTCGAATAAAGTAGCGAGTCTTTAATACAAACTTTGTATGTTCATAGTGTCATTTCTAAAGCTACGCTGATGCGCCGTAATTTGAATCGAATCTGTAATCTGCAATTTTAATCGACGTCATTTTTCAGACGTATGAACACGCCTACCAAATTTCATTTATCTGGCACAATTCTTTCTTGGTATTTATTGTATGTTTACTTTCAAGTATAAATTTAGTTACAAGTTTTTGCTGATGAGCTTCTTGTGAGTATCTTCTGCAGGTAAGTCTATGTGGATATATCAGCATTCTTTCATTCGGTTGCAGGTACTTTAGATACTGTTAACAGATTCTCGCTCTGATGACACATTATCAAATCTCGGAATTCAATAAGAAAATTAATTCTTGAAAGAAAAATATTTTACATTTTTCCCTATAAATTGTGAAAAATTAATTCTTCAGTATTTTGTCATGAAGTTTATTTTTAGTAGGAAAATCAGTGCCAGTATTCGAAATCGCCATATTCATAATCTAAAATTGAAAAATTGCGTAATTTTGGTTGACTTTGTCCAGTGGTAGGATAACGCTCTTCAAAATGAAATACACGGGGTTCGAACTTAGCTAATGTTGAAAAACAGAAAATGAGTTACGCTAGTGCCTTGTGTGTGCTTGGGAGTTTCCCGGGCTTCCTTCTTTGTTACACGTGAACATTCTCCCACTATCTGAAAAAGATAATTCCGCTTTGCTTATTAAAATGCCTTACAAGCAGCTTTAAGGCCTTAGTTAGTCTACTACATAATGTCAAAATGTTCAGCAACAAGACCACGATAGCGCAATTGGTAAAGTCTCAGTGAAAAATGTTTAATCACTGTGGTTTGTGGCATTACAGTGCTTTTCAGAGTGGAAGGTCCCTGCTCCTATCCATTGTTAAAAAACTGAAAATAGATGTTCTGCGCCTGCTTTCTGCATGCACATCACTGATGGGTACTCGTGAATTTTCTGAGTTTCTTTCCTTGGGATAAGTGAATACAACCCTTTATCTATGAAAAGTTCTCCTGAAAGGTAATTTACGGTGTGAGTATTAAAATGCTTTACAACAGTTTCAGGCTGTTAGGTTGCCCATTACGCGGTATCCGCTTAAATGTTTTTCCATTTTAGTCAATGACCTTAGAACTAATTAATGTTAAAAGCTCATTGGGATAAGTTAATTTTTCATATTAGTTAGTGTCAAAATGTTTGGCGATAAAATTAAAAATGCCTCCAAGCAGTGGGCAAAAATAGAACTTTACCACTGAATGAATTCTGATACTGAAATATGGGCAACATTTAAGGTGAAATTGCCATTATGCAATGATAATATCTGATGGATTGGTATTTAATATCAATTATATGATACTATTTCAGATAATTATCTTAAAAATGTACTTTAATATGAATTTTTCCCTAAAAACTATTGTATTTCTTTTTGAAAAAACTGCATTTTGCTATTACTGGAAAAAAATCTGTGATTAAAATAAAATGGTTATCGGAATTTTCTCCATAAAAGTTCTAATTTGATTTTTAAAAAATTCATGTGTTCCTATTCAGAATTGTAGTGATAATAATAGAGCAAAAGATAGATGCTTGGTAGTATACATTTTTTAAATCCTTCAATGTTTATGAAATAAAGTAAGATAGCTGTGATATTTTAAATATTATATTTCATTCCTTTATTATTTTTTTTAAACATGATCGTAAGAAAGCTGCCTAACTGTTCGAACCACGGTGATTTTTGACTGTGAAGTTTGAACTTATTTCACTTATAATAAATCAATATACATAATGACCTGGAAAGAAGGTTATCATGATATTTTTGTCTATAAAATATAATATATAATTAAAATAATGTATTGAATTTATAGAAACTAACTCTTGAATTTAAAGAATTTTTTCTAGTTGAAATTTAAATTTATATTAAAGAAATAGATTAAAAATATGCGGCTGTAATTTTTCTTTGGTAATTGATTTCTGAAAAATATAATAATTTATTTTTCTAAAAAAAAAAAAAAAAAAAAAAAAAAAAAAGCTTCAATGGTTATTTGTCAATTTCAATATGTCTTACAAAAAATTTCATCCCCCCCATACAAAATGTACAAATATATTTATACACTGATAGAAAAAAAAATCCCAACACCATGAAAAAATTATTGTAGAGTAAAGAAATTTTAGCAATACATTTATATAGGTAACGTACGTAATTGATTACAATTTTAAGATCACAGGTTAATTTAAGGCCGAGAAGAGTAATTGCGGAAGTGAAATACAGGTACATTAACAACCGGAGTAACCGCCAGAATTTTGAATGCAAGCATATAAACGTGCATGCATTGAATCATACAGGTGCTGAATGTCCGTTTGTGGGATGGAATTCCATACCTGTTCCATTTGGTCGATCAATACAGGGACGGTTAATGCTGGTTGTGGATGACGCTAGAGTTGTCGTCCAATGATGTCCCATACGTAATCAATGGGAGACATATCTGATGATCTGGCAGGCCAAAGCAACATGTCGACACCATGTAGAGCACGTTGGGTTACAACAGCAGTATGAGGTCGAGCGTTATCCTGTTGGAAAACACCTTCTGGAATGCTACTCATGAAAGGCAGAACAACAGGTTGAATCACCAGACTGACGTACACATTTGCTGTCAGGGTGCGTGGGATAACCACAAGAGTGCTTCTGCTGTCATAAGAAATTGCTCCCCAGACCATAACTCCAGGTGTAGGTCCAGTGTGTTTAGGCCGCAGACAGGATGTCTGCAGCCGCTCATCTGGCCTCCACTTAACCAAAACACGTCCATCACTGGCACCAAGGCAGAACCGGCTTTTATTAGGAAACACAACAGATCTCCATCCGTCCTCCAATGAGCTCTAGCCTGACACCACTGAGGTCGCAAACGGCAGTGGTTTGGCGTTAGTGGAATGCACGCTACAGGACGCCTGGCTCAGAGCTGTCCTTGAAGTAACCGATTGGTAACAGTTCGTTGTGTCACTGTGGTGCCAACTGATACTCGAATTTCTCCTGCAGACGAAGAACGACTTGCTACGGCCATACACCGAACTCGGCGGTCTTCCCTCTCAGTAATGCCACGTGGCCGTCTGGAATCCGGTCTTCTTGAGGCAGTGCCTTCCCTTGACCACTGCTGCCAACATGCACAGTGGATGCATTCCTACCAAGCCTTTCTGCAATCTCGCGGATAGAAAATCCACCTTCTCGTAGGCCTATTATACGACTTCGTTCTAACTCAGTGAGCTGTTGATAATGGCTTCGTCGTCTTAAAGGCATTGTGGACTAGCATCAACTCACTATATCAAATCTCGATGCTGAACAACGCTCAGGAACGTTACAGCGCGTATTTAAAGCAAACCTGATTTGCATCTTCCGTGTGTCGCTACTAGCGTCACACTGAAGCGCCGAGTGCAAAATTTGAATCGACGTCATCTTTCAGATGTATGAACACGCCTGCCAAATTTCGTTTCGCTAGCACAACTCCTTCTTGGTGTTGGGATTTTTTTTCCACCAGTGTATATTTCGGTTGTCTTAAACGTGATTTCTAAACTAAATGATTTTTCCATATATTTATAATCTATAAATTTTCTCTCAAATATGGGTGAAGTTTGAAAGCTTTTTCTATTTCATATTCATTGTGAAGAAAATATGAACTATAAAAGGGTGTAATATTTTTATTTAAAAGCAAACCACATATTTATTATACTGTTGAGAATATGTGTAGAGCTTTTGTGAATTTTTATCACTTTGTGTGTACTTGTGAAATAGTAAATGTAAATTGGAAAATTTTTGTAAGAGTAAATTTAAGTATAACTTATAACATTATTTCATTTAATTTTTAGGAAATTGCAAAAAATTTAGCTATTGCTAAAATGAAAAAAGAAAAGGGTGATAAAATTTTAGGCACTACTGTAAGTATTCACTTAAATGCTGTTTCTGATTTAGTGTCTTGAAATTTTGTAATTAGTTATAAATTAAAGTATTTATGATGCACTGCATTGTGAAATTTTATCTAATATAAATTATATATATAAAGGTAGTTATCGAAATAATGGAAACAAAAAATGTCATTTTTGAATATATTTGAATTATTATATATTTTGAATTTCGTAAGCATTGAAATAGAATAGTTACTAGTTCTTTTATAAATAGCAATTTATGTGTTCTGGTAGCTTTATTGAAATTCTATCCTGGATTTTCTTCAACAATGGAAAATGTCGGACATCTCAGATTTTCAGAGGCCAAATTGTAGTAGCCCGTTTAATTGGAATGTTTCGGTTGCATTTGCTGCAATTTTTAGGCGTTTATAAAGGTAGTGTCTAAAGTCACGACAGCGTACACATAGGATGGCAAGACAAGCTTAGCGAAGCAAAATAGTGGATGAAAAGATAAGCTCAGTGAAAGAGACCTACAAGTATTAGAGAGAATTCAAATGTCTAAAAAGCGAACAACTGCTGCAAAAGTGAATACAAATCTCAATCAGCATCTGGATCCTTCAGTGTCAATTCTTACAGTTAAAAGGCCTTTTCATAGCATTTACGGGATAGCTGCAATTCCCAAAACATTTGTTAGATGTTTATGCCAAAAGTCGTTTATAGTGGTGTCACACTCAGGCAACCTGGTTGATTGGTAAGTTGAAGAATGTAATATGGTAAACATCCACCAGTTCTGTTGTTGGGAAAAGAGTATCTTTCACTTTTTTCCCTATAAGACAGGAGCATGTTTGAAGAATCTATCGAGATGCGTGCTGCCGTGTCTTGATTTATTGCTGCATCAATCGTAACCTTGAAAGGAGTGATCACTGGGGAGAATTATAGAAAAATTTCAGCTGACCAGATCCATCCTATGACACAAAATTTGTTTCCTAGAAGAGATGTAATTTTCGAAGATAATTCTGCATCAATCCATGCAGAGGAACTTACCCAATCATGGTTTCATAAACACAACAATGATGTTAAACATCTGCTTTGCTTAACCCTTCTTTGCATGATTTTTTCTTTATTGGTGAAATAAATCAAGTTGATATAATTCATGTTCAAAATTAAAGGAAAAATGGTTAAAAAAAATCTTTGTATATATTTATAGTATATATTTTGCAAAAAACAATATGCTAAAAATTTCCATCATCATCCAAAGTTAGATGATTAGCTTAGTACTAAATAGAAATAAAAGAGGAAAATACCAGAAACACGTGTTACAAACCTTTTCTTCCACTCATTTTCAATTTTTTAGCAATAGAAATTTTAATATAATAAAACAAAATTATAAACGAAATCATACGTTTATTGCAACTACAACAAACAGCGGAATGAGACAACTTTAAGCTCGTTTCACTGATAATGACACTTGTTTATTTTTGACAGCTATGTTTCTTTTTATGCAATGGACATTAAAAAGGTATCCAAACACGATCAACTTAAAGTGAACTTGTTCTTTTATATAATTTTTGGGCATTATAGGTTTATTATTACCACCATTATGCAAAGATGGGTTAACTTTCATAAT
This sequence comes from Latrodectus geometricus, assembly GCA_026290005.1. Taxonomy (NCBI): domain Eukaryota; kingdom Metazoa; phylum Arthropoda; class Arachnida; order Araneae; family Theridiidae; genus Latrodectus; species Latrodectus geometricus. Next base: position 552,694 of record JAPDSC010078093.1, on the reverse strand, counting down.
TTATAAATTTAAGTATTAAATAAATGAAATGAATGATTTCATAGGAAATAAGAAACTTTAAACTTCTTAATTAGCAACAAGCGAGTATATGTTAAAATATTCAGAAATACTTGAAAAACTTTTATGTGTTACAAAGTTTCGAAGTTGAAAGTAAATAAGGAAAAAAGTTTGTTCTTAGCGAAAAATTGTATAAAATTAAGCAAATAAATTTTATATAATTGTTCTATACAAACAATTTTGGTAGTATAGAACATATCCTCTGAATTAAATTATTTATTGAATTAAAAAAGCCCCTTTCAAGAAAAGTATAATGTAAGTTATTTTTGGGGTTGGTTTGTCGTTAAATGGCCATTTTTAGTCACGAAAATTAAGACCAGGGCCTACAATTTACAGTAGATTTCAAAGCACTACAAATACCCATAGACGTGGTGAGATTCGGGCCCATGAACTTTTGAACCAAAATCTAGAGTTCTCACCACTCATCTAGTTCGCAATCTCTCATCACAGGATGATTTATTTCACTGACATGTGTGAAAGAACTTCAGAAAAACAATTTATTTGAAATCAGTTATGACAATTTTTTTTAAACGAAAGTAGCTTGCTCTGAATGAATGAATTATTAAATTAATAAAAATAGTCAACAGAAATTATTTACAATTAGCACATGCAAATTAAAATTTGTTTTCTTCCCCCCTTTTAAGCCACATTTCAGTATTTCGTTCTTTTTTACCACTGCTGTCATTTTCACTGAAGAAAACGATGTCGGATATAAAAGTATCAAAGTTTTTCTGTCACAAACCAATTATTTCTGTTTCTCGAAGCAAAAACCTAAAAAATACGTTGATTAACGATCATGGAATCTAAGCTAGTTTCGTCTTCCACTATATTGGATTTGCAGGAGTCAAAGTTTGTACTAAGAAATTCAAAATTTCTTAGCCTGTCGAATGTCTGCAAAGATACTGCAGTTTTCTCCTTTTGGTCCAAATATCGTGTAACTCTTTCTTTCTTAGAGAATAAGAGAAAAATACTCATTAGTGAATTTTTTTCAGTGATATCGAGTGTTACAGACGATGAAATACCAGAATCTGACATGAAACTGCATTTATGTGGCTCGAATCAGCCTCCAGAAGATACCAATCTAAGGACGAACTTATATTTACTATCGTTTAAAAATATATTATTCGGAATAGATGCAATTTTTTTTTTACGGATGTTTAACTATTTTATCAAGTCACTTAGTTTTTAATATATTTGCATTTAAATAGGGTGGCAACATTATAATTTGTATTCTAATCCGGGTAATGTGTTTTTGTTTAAGTTATCGTTGACGAAATTTTAATTTCTTCATCCTGCTTTTAGAACACATAGATGGTTAAGCGAACCAAACATTCTGAAAATAACACCACTAAAAGGGTTCATTGATAGCATATGTTGTGCTGTTGCTTTCGATAAACAATGACTCATTCAACATGAAAGTTGAGTATAAGTGTATTATAAACTATTACAATTATTGACGTCCAAGATAAAAATCGAATACACGAACTGTTAAACTGAAAATCTGATCACACTAACCATTCAAACGTCAGCTCGATTAATCACGAGCAAAATATTTTTCTTAACAGGACGATGCACTTTAATTTTTATGTCTAGAACAGTGTCGTGCACGAGCTTTGAGTGTTCCAAGGGAATGTTTCCCTGCGCTGCCAACGCACTTCCGACGTGTAGTTGTTTTTGTTAAATAAATTGTGTACAAACTTCCTTCAACAGCGAATATTTTATCTTAGTCGAAGCTGCATTAAGTTTTAATTGTCATTAATTTTTTATCTAATTCTGCTCACTCAGGATGATATAATCAACGTAAAACTGTAAAGTTTTAAGTAAATTCATAATAACTGACCGAGTTGCATAAGGGGACGCTACAAAACCCCATAGCAACAAAACTGTCTACCTGATCGTATGACACAAATGAGTCCTGTGTAAAAGTGCACAACCCTGATTCTACTTGACATTATAATACAGCACTGTAAACAGCTGAAGAAAAAGTGTCTAACATTGTCTATGGAATAAGAAACAAGAAGATCGAACAATTAGAAATTTGTTAATTTTAGCGCCCTGATAAAAAAGGAGTTAGAATTTTTCTCTAAGACCGAGTTTAACTTCATTATGAACCGTTAAATTGAAAGGTAAGTGCCCAGATGTCATGTTATTTCAATTCGTGCAATATTTCTGTGCATCTAGATAGTTAAATGGTGTGAATAGAGAGAGTGCTTAAGATCACTATTCACATCATTAAGACCGTAGTTATTAAGCTTTTTCTGAAGTTTCATATTATATGTTTTTTGCATTTTTGCATCATATTTATTTTAAACCGTTTTAATTATCACTTAATAGCTCCGGTTCTAAGTATTACTCAAACCTGACTTTAATTTTATTTAAAAGTGGATTTTCTCTTAATTGGAAAGATAGGTGAAAATAAATTCTCTTATTAATAGTTTTTTTAAGATATCTTAAACTTTATATTTGTACATAATTTTTTCCCAATTTTTCACAGTTTTTTGTGATAATGATTTAATTAATCTGATATAGCTGAATAACTAAGTTCGAATTCACTCCAATCTTCTTTTATTAATTCGGAACATTCTATTATTCAATGATTCCACTTATTTTTATAAAATAACTAATTATTAATGAGTTTTGAGCTAATAAGTCAAACACAAAATTGTTTGTTTCCGTCTTTTTTCTTACTGCATCCTTCTGCCGTTACTATGCGTGATCTACTTTTCTTTTCATTTACTTATTTATTTTTCAGGGTCAACTCTTTCGACTTTCCCCATCTTGAGGCAATTATTATCACCTCTCTTAAGTAATAAATTCATTAACTCTGATCAGTTTTTATCTCGTCTCTTAATTGCCGTATAGATATGTGACTAATTTCTAAATTAAACGTTTTTCTAAGCGCTTCCAAGGAACCCAATCGGAAAAAAATTTAAATAAAAGTTTTTTTTTAATTTATAATTTTATTTATTATAATTTCTTATAATTACTTTTCCGTTTATTTATTCTTCACTTTTTAATTTATGGTTATTTGAATTCTAATTTCTTTTTGGATTGTAAATTTATTTTGCTGCTAATAAAGCATGTAATATATATATATATATATATATATATATATATGTTTTTTTTTATACTTATTATTTATCTTTTTCGATTCCTTAAGCTTATCACGCCAGTTACCTTTCATACTATACTATCCTTGGCGCCATTTGTTCTAGGAGCTGGATATTTCCATCAATAAATTACAGTGCTCTCTTTATTCCATAGTAATCTTTTTATACCACTTTATTCAATAATTATATATTATAATTATTTTTAATATTTATTTTTAAAATATTTTGACGTGGCATCTCATTTTCCCCCGCTTAATATGTCTCATTGGTTGTTAAATTTTAGATCATTCCGTATATAAAATGCTGTTTTCAACTCTCACACTCATTTTTAATATCCTTGTAATAATATATAATAAAATTAATTGAATATACACATAGTTAATTCACATGCTTTTTATATTTATTATTTATATTTTAGTTTATTTTTTAATTATTTTTTTAGTTATTTTATCGTTAAAATTTTAGAATGTCTATCTAACAGAAATAATATTAATACAGCAAACAATGATTACAATTGGACAATGTCTGAAACTTTTTGATTACCCTGTTCCCCTATTTTAATCGCTATTGGTTTTAAATAAATTTTTAAGAACTAAAAAATCAGCCATATTTTTTTTTCCAAAAATGAGTTTATTAATTATTTCATATAGTTTTGATTTTTTATTACTTTTTTCTTATGTTTTTATTTTTAATTTAGTTTTGCGTAAAACTCTGCATAAAATGGCCCCTTCATGTAGTGCTCAGATTTTTATTAGTTACGCAAATTTTAACTAAGTAATTTAATAAAAAAAATAATTATTATTTTTTTTTATCTGGGTGTCTGTTCCGAAAGAGTATTTAAAACTTTAATAGCTTTTACTTCAGATTTGCGCATGGATTGGAATAAGAAGTATGGCATCTAGGTCACACAAATTCATATGAATATATTACACTACTGGCCAATAAAATTGCTACACCAGGAAGAAATGCAGATAACAAAATGATATTTATTGGACAAATATGTTAATATGCTCTTCAAAGACATCATGAAAACCTTATATAAGGTTATCACATACCCTTTTAATGAATTTCAGCACAAAATAATACACAGATAAATTATTGTTATCTTTCAAATCATTGTTTTTACCTTTCTAAGCAAATGCTATGAAATTCATGAATAATGTTTTTATTTCTTACTTTTTATTACACTACTGGATATTAAAATTGCTAGACCAGGAAGAAATGCAGACAACAAAGTGATATTTATTGGACAAATATATTATACTAGAAATAACAAGTGATTAAATTTTCAAAAAATTTGGCTGGATAGATCCTGAGAAATCAGAACCCAGAACAACCCCCTCTGGCAGTAATAACAGCAGTTATACGCCTGGGTATTGAGTCAAACAGAGATTGGATTGCATGTACAGGTACAGATGCCCATGCAGCTTCAACACGATGCCACAGTTCATCAACTGTAGTGACTGGCATTTGGTGACGAGCCAGTCGCTCGGCAACCATTGACCAGACGTTTCCTATTGGTGAAAGATCTGGAGAACGTGCTGGCCAGTTCAACAGCCGAGCATGTTCCGTATCAATTAAAGTCCGTACAATACTGGCAACATGCGGTCGGGCATTGTCCTGCTGAAACGTAGGGTTTCGCAGGGCTGGAATAAAGGGTAGAGCCACGGGTCGTAACACACCAGAAATGTAACGTGCTCTGTTCAAAACACCGTCAAAGCGAACAAGAGGTGACCTAGACGTATATCCAATGGCACCCCATACCATCACTACAGATGATGGGCCAGTATGACGATGACGAATGCACGCTGCCAATGTGCGTTCACCACGATGCCGCCAAACACGGATGCGACCATCATGATGCTGTACACAGAACCTGGATTCATCTGAAAAGATGACGTCTCACCATTCGTGCGCCCAGGTTCGTCGTTGATCACACCAATAAAGGCGCTCTTGTCTATGACGCAGCGTCAAGGGAAGCATCAGCCATGGTCTCCGAGCTGAGAGTCCATGCTGCTGCAAACGTCTTCGAACTGTTCGTGCAGACACTTGTTATCTTCCAAACGACCCCGTTTCTTGACTCACGGCTCGTGACGTGGTTGCACGATCCATTACGGCCATGCGAATAATATGCCTGTCTTCTCGGCTGTTAGTGATAGGTGGCCGTTGAGATACCGCATGGCGTTCTGTATTACCGTTCTGAACCCATCGATTCTATATTCTGCTAACAGTCATTGGATCTCGACCGACGCGAGCAGCAATACTGCGATAATATAAACCGCAATCCCGGTACGCTACAATTCGACTTTTATCAAAGTCAGAAACGTGCTGGTACGCATTTCTCCTTCTTACACGAGGCATCACAACAACTTTTCACCAGGCAACAACGTTCAAATGCAATTTGTGTGTGAGGAACTGGCTGAACAATTTCCTCATTTAAACACAATGTATGTGTCGCTACTGGTGCCTGCTTTGTCTGAATGCGCTGAAAAGCTAATCATTTGCATATCACAGCACCTTCTTCCTTTCGTATAAATTTCACGTCTGTAGCATGTCGTCTTCTTGGTGTAGCAATTTTAATGGCCAGTAGTGTATTTCATAGTATTTAGAAAAGGTAATAAATTGTAAGTATTTCTGATATACTGCTTAGTATTGTCGAGGGTATACGATCAATCCTAGTTCCTTTAGCACACCATCCTCTAGGCATTCAGCAGATTTATTTATTTACTTATTTATTATTCTTTTTTATCAATCTGTTTATCCTGTTCTCATTTTTAATTTTATTTCAGTCTACAATACTTGTCCTTAAACTCAGCTGTTGTGGTGGAAATCATTTATTCATATAATAATCATGAAGGGGATGCTGATAACCTTTATGATATTAATAATAACCTTTTATATATATAACTCAAAAATTGCATGTTGAAAGTATGCACTCACAAATTATTGAATCATTTGAAACAAAGGTTACTAAAAAAATGACTTCGTATAATACCTCCCGAACGAGTTACAATAACGTACAACAGTACATAGAAAAGTGCAGATATTTAATCGCCAACTCAAAATCAATAAAAAAATTATTACCAATTATTATCAAAAAGAAACTCTTCCATTTCCTCGATTAAAATTTCAGACTTCTCTCTATCTGAAAGAACTGTACCAAAAGAAACAGAAAGATGTGTTAAAAGTCCAAACACACAGACTGGCATCCCAAGATATGCAAGCAAGGTTGCTCAAACTACAAAAATTCTTTTAATACCGAATATTGAACCATCATCTAAACAACAAATGTTATGGAGTCCAGAATCAGTGCAAGTACCAACCAATATCAATAATGTCCAGAAGACCTTAGTATCAGCAGTGAGAAATAAAACGCCCTATAGTACCCGAATATCTACTAATAAATCAATTTTTTCAAACACAAAATCTCCACGTTCTCTAATAAGGCTACCAAGAGTTGCTGTACGAAGTATCCCATTACATATCCACCCAAGAGACTTCCTGGATAATGTTATAGTAAGTTGTAGTAAGATATCCCAGCAACAAGTCATTCGATTCCATTGTCTCCCAACATGGCAACAAATCATATAAATTAGTCTTAACATTAGATGCAGAAGCATTTTCTGCATCTAATGTTATGAAGGCACGACCAAACGCAATTATTTACCAAACGCATCTATTGAGGATCAGAACAATCTCTTGAGTGTTTATAAGAAAAAGAGAGTTCAATATAAGAAACAACTTTGATTAGCAAAGAAAACATCGTGGAGGAATTTCTGTAGCACAGCTTCCAACTCATATAGCACAGTATACGAAGAGCAACATTAAAAAACCCAGTTCTACCATCTCATCTATTGATGCGATATTCCACGGGTCTTAGAGACAATGATTTGCTGCAAGCCAAAGACATACTTGAACTTCTATTTCCTACACCTCTCTCCCAAACTTTAAGCTCTTACATCAACACTCCATTTTCAAACGATTTTCAATTCACCAAAGGTGAAATCGCCAGAGTAATCAATTCCCTACATGATGAGAAATCACCCAGCTATGACGGCTTAAAAAACATCATAATCAAAAAAAAATCAATTTGGAATTTCCAGATTTATTCTTTCAGCTATTCAATAAGTGCCTTTCACCGTCTCACTTTCCAAAATGTCTAAAATTTCTCTTAATTGCAAAGCTACAACGCGGCTCACCAATTCTCTTAGGTGATTATCGATTAAAAAAGGCAGATACCATCAAATTGCTGGGCATCACATTTGATAAAAAGTTAAATTTCAAAGCTCATATCATAACACAAGGAAATGAAGCCATTAAACATTATGAAAAACTTAAAAGAATTGCTGGTAGTCGGTGGGGATACGCAAAGAAATCCCGAACAGTGTTAAACAAAATTGTAACATAAAGAATGCTTTCATATGGAACAGCCATTTGCGGAACTCCACACTCTGCAATTATCCATGAAGCACAATTCTATACAGTGAAAATTTCCCCTCAACATCACAGGAGCATTTCGTACAACTCCAACTTCAGCACTTCAAGTAATAACGGGAATCCCACCACTTAATCTTATAATAGAAGCAGAAGCAAAATTTATTCACTTTACACGTTGCCAAATTCCCTGCCTTGATCCTCTTCTTCCACCATCATCAGACATTGAAGTCGAAATAAAAGTAGATTCAATCCATTCAGGCATTTTTCATCTGTAACCACAGACCTCAATTGATTAGAAAACTAATGTTCCAACCTTTGAAGATGGCAAGATCAGCATTTTCACCGATGGATCAAAAAGAGGAAATCGCGTAAGAACTTCGGTAGTCTTTTTCGGCAGGGACGGTTACACATCAATTTTGCAGGCCATGCTTAGAGACGAAAATTCAGTAGTTCAAGCAGAAATCCTAGCTTTAAAAGAGGCCATTAATCAAAGTAAGCAACATCAATCTCCTGTCACTATTTGGTCTTACAGCCAAGCGTGTATTAAACAAATTTTGAACCCTACCAGTACAAGCTCTATTGTGCGATCCATTCAGAATGATCTTATCTTTTTTCTCACATCACCAACAGTTGGGTTAAAGCCCATGTGGGAACTGCAGGTAACGAAAGAGCAGACCAAACTCTTTCGTTACCTTGCTAAGAATGCTGCTACCTCAGACGACCACAACACAATCATACCTCTACCGCGATGCTCAATAAAAGCCACCCTCGGAAACTGGGTAATGAAAAACTGGCAGGAAGACTGGATCAATGGTAATACAAGCCGTTCCATCTTCTATTTAGAACCTTCTGTTTCTATGCATCCCCTGAATTGGTCCAGAAATTAGATACTTTTCCTCACTGGCCATGGCCTATTTCCTACTTATTTTAAACGATTCAGTACAGCTGCAACTCATTACTGCACATGTGGAGATGAGGGAAGGCCACTTCACTACCTGACAACATGCCCACTTACAAGAACTTGGCATTTGGCAACTCCAACATCTCAATGGGAAACACTTTGGGAAAAGAAAGTTTTGGAAAATCGACACATCTTGTAGCCGTTGTCAAATACTATTTTTCTGGTAATGCATCTAAAAGTTCTTTTCGATTAATGTATAATTCCATCTTTTATTGCTATGAAAAAGTATTGCTTTAAAATAGATACAAGTTACTAAACATAACTAGAGAGCACTTTTATTCTTCTGATTTATGAAACATTTTAACTCAAGAGAAGCATTACGATTGCAAATTATGAAGAATGATATCTCTTTTGCTACACTCAAGCCACTTTCTTGTTTAGGATGTTAATCAAATTTCGAGCTGGGATTGTTAGTCAGCCGTATATGTCGCCCTCAAACTGGCAGATGTTCTAATACCTCGTTCGCACTGCATTTTTTGAGCGCACACGCACGTTTGCACTGTACTTTTAAATACCAAAAATATCCAGGCATTGAAATAAATATAAACTTGAATAAATACAAATACTTATTCTCGAAACTGGATTAGATCCCACTAATTGATGAATTTAGTGACAGGCTGCTAACCATTAAGCTTGCAGTTCTGCAATATTTACTTAATAGATTAAACTTTAAAATGCACATACACTGATTCACAAGCAATTGAAAGCGTAGCTAGGGTCCTAGGAGAGTGATTAAGAGCAGCTACATGTCGTCCTAAAGCGTCCCAAACATGCTAGATTGGGTTAATGTTCGGTGATTGAGCACGTATCAGCATGCGCTCAATTGTTTACTGATCAAGACAAGCAACCAGGATGCGAGTCCTGCGTAGTCTCGCATTATCATCTTGTAGCACGAAAACATCACTTTTTGCCCCGGCTTAGGGATGAAAAGCATAAGCATCTAGGATGTTATGTCGACAGGTGTGAGCATTAACATTTCCATGGAGAAAGACATGGAGCTCTGTGCGTCCATCCAAAAAGATACCACTCCAAACACAGACGCTGCTAATCCATATGCATCTCTTTCACGGATGTTTGATGGATGGAAACGAGTTCCATGTTCTTTATCCAAATGAAATTACGCTTACTATAGCTTTCGAGATTAAATCTGAACTTATCCGTAAATAGAACATCCTTCCTTTGATCACGTGTCCAATGGACATGTTGACGTGCCCATTGCAAACTATCCCCCTTATGGCATGACGTGAGCGGGACGCAAATGACTGATGGACTCGCATAAAGACTACGCCCGGTTGATCCGGTTACCAACCTTCTGGATTTTCTTCAGCGAGAGAGTATCTGAGTTCAGTCGAAGTTGCGGTTCTTTTCCTGCGTATGCAGGATGATGATATCGGTCATCGGCACTCGTGGTAGCGCGTGGTCGTTCATAACTTAATATCCTGGATGCCGAATCCGTGGTTAGAAATTGTTGCTAAAGTCTATAAATCACAAACGCACTCACCGTCAGCCATCTAGTCATTTCTATCTGACCTTGTCATGCATCTAGTCTCTCAATCGCTCGCCATCGAAATTGTTCTGTCAAACAATGCGTGGAGGTCATTGTTACAATTTCGCTATATCAGTTTTCTCAGACACGTATCGACAATTTCCTCCTTGCTCTATTTATGCTCCTCGCAAAATGACGTATTCCGACAGACAGCAGCTTCAATATTTTGTATAATGTCACATTGTTCAGCTCCTTTTACTTTACACATATTCAAATTTCATTGAGAATGGCTTATTTTTGAGAGATTTTTTTCATTTTTGGCAATCTGTATATAGCGTTTTGGATAATCTAATTGCAACAATGGTTAGGATTAAAGCTGAGACCTTTAATTCTAAAAGGCGCGAGTGCTATCCTATCACTAGGCCCCAGTGAAATAGCGGAACCGTAAAAAATTCAGCAATACAATTAGTCAGTCCTGTTTGATTTTTATATGTATATATCTCCGCGATAAACTGTCAACTAATTTTAAAAGAGCCAAAAGAAGCCTAAATGAAGGACAATCATAAACATTTTCCCATTTGACTTTTATTTGCTGGATTTGAGAGCCATTTGATACCGTAGGATCATTTTTATTTTTTAATTGAAACAATATAAAAACATGTTACAAATTCTTTATTGCACAGAAATGAGAATAGTTTTATTTTTCCATGAAAAACATTAGCTCATGATTGAATGTGTTTAGATAGACACGAAATTTAATTATATATAAACGAAAGAATGTGTGCTATATGCGAAGAATTGAAAAAGAGTTTTCGAGATATGCCTTGTTGCCTAGAATCCTATCTTAACTGAGATATTTGATTGGCTGAGATTGATCACTTTATTGTCACATTTTACATAAGAGAGTTAGTTTGGAAAGATGCATGGGTTAAACTTGATTACTAACCACTATGGATATGGAGATCAAACTTGTCAACTGAATAACAGAATGTACAACCTTAGGCAGTCTATTTGGTTGATAGTTTAAAAAATTACTCTTTCCTGCTTTCCTTGTCCGTTTAAAAGACTGCCGCACTGAGAAAAATTATGCACGTTCAATTTTTGAGAGCTAAATGTATCTCTTTAACTTTGAAATTTTAAATTAAAAGCTATGAAGTAAATGAAAATTTTGGTTTTCGCTTTACTGCCAATTTTTTATGCGAGGACTAATTCAGCTGGAGCTTACACCTTAAATCATATTCTGAACCATTACAAACTTTTATGGTGGTTTTGATTTTGCTCATCACTCAACATAAAGCATATATATGAAAGCTAGGTAGACTGTGACCTACGGTTTAAAGAGAATTTTTAACGAATGTAGACATCTATTCCCGAGGTGGGAATTGGAGTCACGAGTTGCTGAACTGCAGGCCAGAGAGGTAACCGTTCGTCTGCCTGTTTGGAACTCCTGAAGTGAACTGAGACAGATCAAAGTTGCTGGACCCTAACTTTGATCTGTCTAACTGACTTCTAAAGCGGGAATCGAACTCGTGAGCTGTTGAACTAGAAGTCAAAATGTAATGAAAAAAGATGACTGAACAATGAAATTATCTGATAAAATGATTAAATTCTTAAAATTAAAACCTTACAATTTATAAAAAGAATTGTATTACAAGAACGGTGTAATTTTTTTTATATCTGTTTTAAAAATAACTGCATGAAAATAATACCCAAAGGAAAACTACATTCGATGAAATGATCTATTAGTCTCTTTTAGTATTGTAATTGTAAGTCATGAGAGAGTGACACTATAACAAAATGAAAAATTGTTACCATTTATATATTAACTTTTGATACCGCATTTTATGCAGCTAAACTACCTGTGGCTCTTGTGTAGGTAGCATTTGAATGTTTATCGCATAAACTGATTTTTAGGAGGATATTTTTACATTATCACTATATTCACATGTCCCAAGGGAGAAAACCCGGAAAACTTTTAAGCTCCGATATGCGTGCCTGCAGAAGCACAATAGCCATCTCTCGTGTTTCAATAATGTTGCGGATCCAACCCAGAATCTTCTGCATTCAAAAGGGCTTTCCTATTACTGGATCCCATTTGAGCCACACATATATAGTTATAATACTGATTGGTGAAAAAGAAATCAGTTATTTTTATGTGAACCTCAAGAACATTAACTTTATCAAGATTCGCTTTGAGAAAATGTTTTAAAACTGTTTTAAAGTCGTGTTCTTTTGCTCTTGGGTGATGGCTACAACTGATAACATGACGGTAAACTCTCTTCGATCATTTCTGAGATTTTATTGACATTTTTACCTGTGTGCATCTTTATGTCCTAAATACCTGAACGGAATCAGCGAAACCGAAATTGCACATTGACTGTTACAGTTTTATGACCGTGTCTACACTATCTACAATTTCAGCCACCTAGCATGCATTTTTGCCTTTTCAAAGAAAAACTGTAAAATGTAGTAAATTTCCTTTGTTGACTTCCATTTTAAATATCTTGTAGCTCATAACTGAATGGAAAAAACAGAAAACAGTAAGATAAAATTTTAGTACGAAATGTCACCTTTCCAAGGAGCATCATTCTGAAATTGTTTGATCAAAACTTTAAAATATCCATCACAATCGCCATCTTTTAGAAAAAGTAACTTTTTCCCCAGACTAATATTGTATAACCTCACAGTAATGCTGAATAGTCTGAATTAAAAAGTGAAATAGTTGAATAGTTTGTCACTCCAAGGTAATTTTTCCATACATGGGCCAATCAGACCTTGATCTATAATTTAAAATATTATACCGAACCATTGGTAATGTCCACCTCCAAGCTGGGAATCGAAACCACAAACTAGTGAAGGATGGCCAGAGCACACCTTTCGGTTGACAGCTCAGCTCAGAAATGGTAGTGACTATGTGAAAGGTTTCTGCGATTGAACTGGTAGCTGAATGGTTAGCGCACTGGCCATGTTTAACAATTCGTGTTCAATTCCCATTTCGAACTTGATTGCAGTTAATATGTTGGATACATTTCGAAACATAAGTCTCGGTCAATTTAGACGACGTGTGAGTTTAAAAGAATCCGAAGTCACAAACAAAACCATTAAGCCGTTCTCTACTTCTGCTCTTACTAAACTAAAACTTCAATAAGAAAATCTTTACTTCATAGACCTTTTATTTCAAGTTCTCTCAGTTGCTCACGAGTTTATGAAATTTCCACACGAGTAAATTGATCTGTCTATTGTTAAGCATGTAGGTGGTTCAATCGTGATGTGGGCAACCGTATCGTGGTTTTCTGCTGGACCAATCGTAACTCAGAAAGAAAGGATTACTGGGGAGAAATATGGAGAAATTTTAGCAAACCAAGTCCGTCTTATGATGTAAACTTTGGTTCCTACAGGAGTTGTTAATTTCCAGATTGATAATGCGCCTATATGTACAGTAGCTCTTGTTTAGTCATTGTTTGATAAGCATGAGGCGGAAGTTAAAATCTACTCTGACCAGCACAGACATCCGACCACAATATTATTAAATTTTTTGGTCTATTTTAGAGCGTTCAAAACGGAATTGGTATCCTCCAGCGCCATCTTTTCCAGAATTTTCATTACATATCCTTGAAGAATGGTACAATTTTCTTCTGAATACTATTCAGTACTTTTATGAATTGATTCTTATGCGAATCTAAGCTGTATTACTTTCCAAAACTGATTCTACACCTTACTAATAAAGGGCTTTTTATAAATTTAAGGTGCTTCCATTATTTTGATTACCACCTCTATATATTATATAACATTGCTATTATATTGTATGAAAATAATTGTATTCTTATATATTTCAGGAGTCATCTTCATTAGGAAGAGGAGGTTAGTATGCGTAACTATTTTGCTTAAAATCATTTTTTCATGTCGTCAATAAATATTTTTTAATTTTTGTTTCAATATAGTCAATTGTAGACTAGTTGCTTTAAGTAAACAAGAACTAATAGAATACTTCAGAGCAATCGATTTGGGTCCAATCGCGTTTTGCAACAATTAACAATCAAACTTACAGGAGCAGGTTACAAGAGAGCTCTTATAAATTATTTAATAATCATGAAAAATACTGCTAACCATGACTAAGGATGGTTGTCATTTCTAATTGGTTATAAATTCTCGAAAGATGGGAGTATATTCCAACTCTATTCTCGAACTGTGGTAAATGTATGTTATTCTTTTGGTTTAGTCTATGCATCATTCAGGTAGATGTTTTTATTTTTACTTCCTTTCGAAAAATCTAACGGTGTATACAAAAGAATTTAGTTTGTGTGTTTTGAGTGATATGATAGCTCTACCACTTAGTGATGAAAAATACTGTCTTACCTATCTTAATGAATTTACCCTTTGAAAAAGCAGCATAATTCAATTTTATAAGCTGTTTCTTATAAAAAAAAATTTGAAGATGCTGCTTTATTTTTAATTATTATTTTTCAATTTAATTTTATAATTTTTGTATTGAAAGTTGCATAGATAAAAATGATTGTAAATACACTGCTGGCCACCGTAAGTGCAACACCCTGAAGGAAGCATGCAAATAACATGAAATTTACGACATGCATTAGTGGAGGTGAGATATGCAAATGATTAGAATTTCAGCTCAGATCCTCATCATGCGCACCGCTTCAAAGCTCTATTTAAGACTTGGTGATTTCGACGATTTCAAGTTCGGTAAAAGTGTTTCGCTTGTGGTATTTTTTTAACGATCAATTATGCATCGTAGAAAACAGCTATCATTTTTTTATCGAGTATCCGAGTTCGACAGAGGAAGGATAGTGACCTACCGAGACTGTGTATTATCTTTCACGGAAATCGATAGTCGTGTTGGACGAAACCAAGCAACTGTAATGCGGATATGTGATTGTTGTATGCATGAGTGTGCGACGCACTGGCGTGTTCAATCATATCCACCTCAGTGCACTACTTCACGTGATGACAGGCAAATTGTGCGCATGGCAGTGACGGATCGCTCAGCCACATCACGAGCCACTGCTCATTCAGTCTGTAACGCATCTTCCAGTGTCTGCGCGAACCATTCAACGCTGTTAACAACAGAGAAGTCTGCCCGCATGACGTCCATTGCTTCGTCTACCCTTCACTCAGAACTATAGACGTCTCCACTAATGGTGCGATGAATGAAAGATATGGACGGCAGAATTGAATAATATTGTGTTTACTGACAAATCACGCTTCTGTCTGCAACACCACGATATTCGTACTCGAGCCTGGTGACACCGTGGAGAGAGGATGCTGAATAGTTACGTTGTGTACCGACACACTGGTCTTTCACTGGGTATTATGGTATGGGGCAGTATTGGATATCATTTTCACACACCTATAGTAAGAATTGCTGGTAATTACATAAAACAGCAAGTGCTACATCTCCGAGGTGTTGGCCCCTCAAAGGGTTTACTTTCTTTAAGTAAACACGGGTGTCACAATCTCGAGGTACCCCAGTGATATGTCCTCTTCTTTTCTTCTCTACTCTCCCCTTCTGCTTTTTCTTCCTTTTCTCCCTCAATGTGGTTGCCTCTGATGAGGTTGATGGCTCCCCTTGAGCAGCTGTTGCCACTCTGTTGCTATTAGCAACTCTTGGGGACTAAATCACCCACTTGTTTGCCGTACGTGGTGACCCGTATCCCTGGAAAGGAGGGTCCTGGTAATTGAGGCCCCTAGAGACCAACACATTGCTTTGGCCTCTGCTTCAGGTAAATGGAAGGTGTGCTGTGGTCCTCAGCACATCAATCGGCTTTATGGATCAAGCGATCGGTGCATCTGCTCGATGACTCGTTAAGGGTGGAGGCCATCTCAGGGATGTATTATGAGCATATAGGATCTGGCTAGCACTGGTGCAGCTGGTCTGCATCCCCTTGTTGGACTCGGTGGTGGGTGGTGCGGTCAGATCCCGAAATTTTACTCTAAATAAATGGAGATTAACAATTTTTCTTCTCTCCCACGGGAGCAAATTGGATTAAATGAAACTACTAAATTGTTTGTTATTAAAAGAAAGGAGGGTTCGTTTGAAAATTTGTCCCCCTTTCTAATACATAAAGGAATATCGGGTTTAATTGGAGAAGTAGGAGATATCCGTAAATTACGTTCTGGTGACTTATTAATGAAGGCTGCTAACTCAAAGCAAGCAGCAATGCTAATCAATGTGCGAATGCTAGCAGATATTGAGGTAAATGTATCTCCTCATGGTAATTTAAATTTTTCACAGGGTGTAATTTCCGCAAGGGATTTGTTGAACTTGCCGATGGATGAGATTCTTGAAAACTTTCAGAGTCAGAAGGTCTGTGCTGTGAAACGCATCAAGGTCGGAAGAGATGGCAGAGTTATCGAAACTAAGCATCTCATTATGACTTTTGCGACGCCAGATCTTCCAGACAATGTTAAATCTGCATATATGAATCTACCCGTCCGGCCTTATATTCCAAATCCCTTGCGCTGTTTTCAGTGCCAACGTTTTGGTCACTCGAGAAATGCTTGCAGAGGCAAACTGACTGGCGCTCGCTGCGCAGCAGTTGGAGACCAAAATTTGACCTGCACAGCAAAAGAGGCATGTGTCACTGTAATGGTGACCATCCCTTCTATTCTCGAAATTGCCCTCAATGGGTACTTGAAAAAGAGATTACCACCTATAAAGTGAAAAATAAATGTTCTTACCCTGAGGCTAGGAAACAAGTTACCCCTCGCATACCGCAAACTGGTATGAGTTATGCAGCCGCTACGAAAAAGGCCACCAAAAACATAAGTACCCAAACGGATACTCTGTCATTCCCTGTCACTTGATTACCCCAAACATCAACCGAAATGCCAAAATCTTCAAATTCCATCATTCGAAGAGTTCCTTTGGCTAAATCAAGAGGTGTCAAAGCCTCAAAATTAAAATCTGCAAAGGAGGGCACACGAAAGCCCTCCTTATAAACCCGTAAAGCCTTATCCCTAGAAGCTGACGCAGTTTCTCTTCATCCTTCGAACGATGATATATCGTTCGAGAAGATGTCAGATGATATGTGCCTTCCAGCTCTGGGAAAGGAGCTTTTCAATTTAAAAAATAACTTCCTTTGTTTCTTGGAACTGCCATGGTTTGCGTTCCCATCTTGATGACATAAATCTCGAACGTCAGCTAATAATCCCGCATGTGTAGCACTTCAGGAAACATTCCTGAAGTCTACAATCAACATTACTCTGCGTGGGTTTAAATGCTTTCGAAAAGACGGTGATGCAGTATCTGGTGGTGTTTGTATATTAACATCCAATAACTTCCCCAGCACTGTCCATCCATTAAACACTACTCTACAGGCTGTAGCTGTGAGAATTCACACATCATGTTTGATTATAGTCTGTACTTTGTATTTGCCCCCACGTGATGTCATCCGCCATGAGAAACTTGATGATTTAGTTGATCAGCTGCCCAGTCCATTTTTGTTTCTCGGTAACTTTAACGGCCATAATACTTTGTGGGGAAGTGATGATATATATTCTCGCGGTTGTCACATAGAACAGTTTATCATTGATTACTGTCTCTGTCTGATTAATACCGACGAGAAAACTTATTTCCACGTACCCACAAGAACATTTCATTCTCTTGATCTGGCCATTTGTTCTCCTTCAATTTTGCCATTGTTAAATTTGTCTGAGGGGAATGATCTACATAACAGCGATCATTTCCCACTCGTCATCTCCCAGACTGGGGGTAGTAGTGTGCAACTACGCCTACCTACTTACGGGTACAGTCGGGCAGATTGGACGCAATTTACACAATTGGAAGTAATTGATAATACAATGGTCATGATCCGAAATATAAATGATGCCATTCAAAGGGTCACCGAAACAATAATATGTGCAGCTGATATTACAATTCGTAAAAGTTCCTCCAAAACACGCAGGTGGTGCAAACCTTGGTGGATTGTTTGGTTAGGTTTTGTGGCGCAAGGTCCAAAAAGAACAGCTGCGCCAAAAGCTAAATTTTAAAGATGTAGAATTTAAGCACAACAATAAAAAGTTTAAAGTACAAAAATAAATGTATAAATTTTAATTAAAATTATCATAAATGGAGAAATCATATAGAAAATGTTATATGCAATGGATAAAACCAATTGCCTTCAAAAAGGCAAATAGGTTTCTGTGGGGTGGCTGCCCCACCAAATCAAAAAGAGTTAAAATATCGGTTTGAAAAAATATAAAACGGTAAGAGTTAAAACAAGGACATGAAATTAAAATATGAAATACAGTTAATGGTTCATCACATATTTCACACCATGGATTTAGTTCACTTAAAAACAAATGTCTGTGTGTGAAACGTGTGTGTCCGATACGAAGGTGAGTTAATCGAACATCGGCACTTCGTAACGGTAAAACTGATGATGGAATGAGGTATGAGAAAATGGCACGTAATTTATTGGAGACCTACATACTCCATAACTCCTGCCAGAGAAATTTAAAAAATGTTTTAACAACCCTTCTCACGTCAAAAAGAGGGGCAGATGAATGAAGTACGGACGATGCAGCTTTAGCAGCTGCATCCGCCTTTTCATTTCCCTCTAGACCTACATGACCTGGGATCCAACAGAAAATGATGTCATAACCCTTGCCAGCAAGGGAATCCAATGCTCCGAAAATCTTGGACACAACTGGATGTCAATTATAGTTTTTCAAGGTTTCTAAAACACGCAAACTGTCAGTATACATACAGATTTTATTAAATTGCTCTGTATTCACTAGCTGAAGGGCTTGATGGATAGCCGTAGCTTCAGCGGTAAAGACGGAGCAGGACGAATGGAGGCTGTAACCATAACTGGTATCAGCATAAAATATGCCACAGCCAACATGTCCTGCAGTTTTTGAACCATCCGTGAATACAGGCGTGTATGATGAATACTGACGGCGATGATATAGATATAGCTGTTGAAAAACTGTTGAAGTTGTGTCCGATTTTGTAAATTGAGCAAATGGATTAATAATAGTTATCTGTGGATCATACAAGGGTGGATGTGATTGTAAGTCCGTTTTAATAAAACGGACATAATATAGGTCTGTCAATTGGAGTTGATCTTTATTTCGAGTTAGAAAAGGTTGAATGTTGTATGGTCGAGCATCATATAGTCTCTTTAATGCAGGAGAAATTTCCAAGGATCGTATAGGATGGTTTCGGTCAGACATAACCCTTGCGTAGTAATTGAGAGATAGCTGCATCCGTCTCAGGTCTAAAGGCAATTGTTGGCAAATCGCGTAAAGACTCTGGACGGGTGATGTGCGGTTATTCTCAAAGCAGAGTGATGCACAGTATCCAATCTGCGTAAAACAGAAGACCTTGCAGATCCATAGACAACACATCCGTAGTCAATACCAGACAAAATAATTGATTGATAGACACGAAGCAGTGACAAGCGATCAGCACCCCAAGATGTATTAGATAATACCTTGAGTTTATTAAGCGATCGCTCACACTTCTTCCGCAAATGTAAAACATGCGGAAAAAGGTCAACTTTCGGTCAAATATCACACCAAGAAATTTAATCTCTTTGACTACAGGTATTTGTGTGTTGTTTAGTATGATAACAGGATCATTATGAATGCTGGTCTTCCTGCAGAAATGGACACAGCAGGTCTTGCTAGGAGATATTGTAAAGCCTTTCTTTGCACACCATGCAGCTATTTTATTAACAGTTGTTTGTAATTGTCTCTCAATTAATCGCATAATTGATCCTTGACAAGATATTTGCAGGTCATCCACATACATCGTGCCATTAACTGAAGGTGAAAAGTGATGAAGGAGTCTACTGATGAATAAATTAAAAAGTGTGACGCTTAAAATGGAGCCTTGGGGAACACCCTCGGCTTGAGTAAAAATATCGGATGTAGAGGATCCACCTACGTACTCGTGTTTTTAAAGTACGAGAGGACGTACTTTAAAAACACGAGAGCGTAAAAAATTCTGAAGGAATATCGGAAGATTATCCCTAAAGCCAATATCATATAATGTACGGAGAATTCCATATCGCCACGTACTGTCGTATGCCTTCTCGATGTCGAAGAAGGTGGAAACCAGATGGTTTCTCCGCACAAAAACGTTGCGGATTTGGGTTTCCAAATAAGTGATGTTATCTAGAGTGGATCTTCCTTTACGGAAGCCACTCTGATTTACATGTATACATTTATTTTCTTCTAAGACATATACGAGACGGGCGTTGACCATACGTTCGAGAGTCTTACAAAGACAGCTCGTCAGAGCTATTGGTCGATAATGTGAAGGATTAGAAGGATCCTTACCAGGTTTCAGGACAGGAATCGCTATAGCTTCGCTCCAAATTGATGGAAATTCATTTTCAGTCCAGATCCTATTAAACAAATATAATAAGTTCAACAGGGAAACTGGACTTAAATGTCGAAGCATTTGATAGCTAATTCCGTCAGGTCCTGGGCAGGTATTATTGGCCTGCTGTAATGCTCGCTTCAATTCCAACATCCGAAATTCGCAGTTGTAAGGAAAAGCTTGTCTTTGGTTGAAACGGATTGATGTTTGCTCAGCTCGACTCTGTCCTTAAAAACGAAGGACTGTAAGAGTCACAGCTGGAAACGCTAGCAAATGTTTCACCAAGGACGTTAGCAATATCCATAGGAGAAGAGTATATAGCAGCTCTGGTTTTCAAAACAGAAATTGGAAATTCTGTATAGATACTATTGGCTGCTTTAACTTTTCTCCAAAACTGCTTGCTGGATGTGGAAGATGTTATTGAGGAGACATAGCGAGACCAAGATTCCTTCTGACTTCGACGACGAGCTCTGCGAGCTAATGCTTTTGCTCTCTTAAAGGCAATAAGATTCTCCGTTGTGGGGTACCTCCGGAATAGCCACCATAACTTCCTTTGTTTTTTATTAGTTTGTTGACATTCTTTGTTCCACCATGGTTTGCAACGCCTTTTTGTTGTAGAAGAACTTTTAGGTATAGAAGTATCAGCTGCACCTATAATTGTTTCGGTGACTTTTTGAACGGCATTATCAATATCATCGATCATGACCATATTATCATCAACAACTGCCAATTGTATAAATAAAGGCCAATCTGCCCGACTGTATTCGTACTTAGGTAGACGTTGTCCTACACTAGTACCTCCAGCCTGGGAGATGACGAGCGGGAAATGATCGCTATTATGCAGATCATTCCCCACTGTTAAATTTAACAATGGCAGAAGTGAGGGTGTACTAATGGCGAGATCGAGAGAATGAAATGTTCTTGTGGGTGTGTGGAAATATGTTTTCTCATCGGTATTTATCAGACAGAGACAGTTATCAGAAATAAACTGCTCTATCTGACGACCACGAGAATTCGTATCACTACTTCCCCACAAAGAATTATGGCCGTTAAAGTCACCTACTAACAAAAATGGTGAAATCAGCTGATCAATAAGATTATCAAGTTCTTCTTGGCGGATGACATCGTGTGGTGGTAAATACAGACTGTTAGTAAGCACGTTGTATGTATTCTTATAGCTACAGCCTGTAGAGTAGTATTTAATGGATGGACTGTGCTGGGGAAGTTATTCAATGTTAATATACAAACACCTCCAGACCACTGCACCATCGTCACCACAGTCTTTTCTGAAGCATTGAAACCCACACATGGAAATGTTATTGGTAGACTTCAGGAAAGTTTCCTGAAGTGCTATACATGCGGGGTTAAAAGCTGATGTAATAGATTTGATGTCATCAAGATGTGATCGCAAACCATGGCAGTTCCAAGAAACAAAGGAAGTTATTTTTTAAATGGAAAAGCTTCTCCCCCGGAGCTGGAAGGCGAGTCCTCGATCATCTCCTCAAACGATAAATTATCGTCCGAGGGATTAAGGGAGACAGCATCAGCCTCCAGGGTCATGGCTCTACGGGTGGATAAGGAGGATTTTCGGAAACCCTCCTTTGCAGATTTTAATTTAGAGGACTTAACGCCTCTTGATTTAGCCAAAGGAGCTCTTCTAATGAATGGAGATGAAGATTTTGGCTTTTCAGTATTTGTTTGGGGTAATCTTGTAACGGGGAGTGTAAGAGTATCCGTTTGAGTACTAATGCTTTTGGTGACCTTTTTTGCAGCAGTTGCATAACTCATTCCAGGTTGCGGTGTGCGAGAGGTAACTTGTTTTCTAGCCTCAGGGTAAGAAACTTTATTTTTTCACTTTATATGTTGTTATTTCTTTTTCCAGTATCCAATGAGGACAGTTTCGAGAATAGGAGGGATGATTACCATTACAGTTTACACATGCCTCCTTTGCTGTGCAGGTCGAATTATCGTGGTCAACTGCTGCTCAGCGAGCGCAAGTCAGTTTACTCCTGCAAGCATTTCTCGAGTGCTCAAAACGTTGACACTGGAAACATCGCAAGGGATTTGGAATGTAAGGCCGGACGGTAAGTTTCATGTAAGCAGCTTTAACGTTATCTGGAAGGTCTGGTGTCGCAAATGTCAGAATGAGATGCTTAGTTTCAATAACTTTGCCATCTCTTCTGACAGTAATGCGTTTAACAGCACAGACCTTCTGACTCTGTAAGTTTTCAAGAATCTCATCCGTCGGCGAGTTCAACAAATCTCTTGCGGAAATTACACCCTGTGAAAAATTTAAGTTATTATAAGACGAAACAGTTACCTAAATATTCGCCAGCAACCGCAATTTATTTAGCATTGCTGCTTGCGTAGAGTTAGCAGCCTCTACTAATAAATCACCAGATCTTAGTTTACGGATAGCCCTTACTTCTCCAATTAAACCCGATATTCCTTTTTGTATTAGGAAGGGGGAAACATTTTCAAAAGAACCCTCCTTCCTTTTTATTACGTAAAATTTACTATTTTTATTTTCCATTAGTTGCTCCCGTGGGAGAAATGAATAATTTTTGTTTTCCATAATAAAATTTCGGGACCAGACTGCACCACCCACCACCGAGTCCAACAAAGGGGATGCAGACCAGCTGCACCAGCTTATTACTTCAACTTATTACTTTTGTTCAATAGGATCTGGACTGAAAATGAATTTCCATCTCTTTGGAATGAAGCAATAGTAATTCCGGTTGTGAAGCCTGATAAGGATCCTTCAGTACCTTCAAATTACCGACCAATAGCTCTGACAAGTTGCCTTTGTAAGATTCTCGAACGTATGGTCAACGCCCGTCTCATATGTGTCTTAGAAAAAAATAAATGTATTCATATTAATCAGAGTGGCTTCCGTAAAGGGAGATCCACTCTAGATAACATAACTTGTTTGGAAACCCAAATCCACAACGCTTTTGTGCGGAGCAACCATCTGGTTTCCATCTTCTTCGACATCGAGAAGGCATACGACCGTACGTGGCGATATGGAATTCTCCGTACATTATATGATATTGGCTTTCGGGGTAATCTTCCGATATTCCTTCAGGATTTTTTACGCTCTCGTGTTTTTAAAGTACGTGTTGGATCCTCTACATCCGATACTTTTACTCAAGCCGAGGGTGTTCCATTTTAAGTGTCACTCTTTTTTAATTTATTCATCAGTAGACTCCTTAATCACTTTTCACCTTCAGTTAATGGCACAATGTATGAGGATGACCTGCAAATATCTTGCCAAGGATCAAATATGCGATTCATTGAGAGACAATTACAAACATCTGTTAATAAAATAGCTGCATGGTGTGCAAAGAATGGCTTTAATTTTTCTCCTAGCAACAATTGCTGTATCCATTTCTGCAGGAGGACGAGCCTTCACAACGATCCTGTTAAATATTTAAACAACACTCCAATACCTGTAGTCAATGAGATTAAATTTCTTGGCGTGATATTTGACCGAAAGTTGACCTTACTTTCGCATGTTTTATATCTGCGGAAGAAGTGTGAGCGATCGCTTATTATCCTCAAGGTATTATCAAATACATCTTGGGGTGCTGATAGCTTATCACTGCTTCGTTCCTACCAAGCACTCATTTTTATCTCGTATTGACTACGGATGTGTTGTATATGGATCTGCAAGGTCTTCTGTCCTACGCAGACAGGATACTGTGCATCACTTTGCTTAGAGAATTCGTTCAGGCGCATTCCGCACATCACCCGTCCAGAGTCTTTACGCGATTTGTCAACAATTGTCTTTACACCTGAGACGAATGCAGCTGTCTCTCAATTATTACGCTCTGATTATGTTTGATAGGCATCATCCTTCACGATCCTTGGCCATTCCTCCTGCTTTTGAAAGACTATATGATGCTTGATCATACAGCATCTAACCTTTTCTCACTCGAACTAAAACTCAGCTTGTTTTGACAGACCTATATGATGTCCGTTTTATTAAAACGGACTTACATTTACATCCACTGGTAAGATCCACAAGTACATATTATAAATCCATTTGCTCAATTTAGAAAATCGGACACAACTTCAACGGTTTTTCAACAGCTTTTCTTTTCACATCGCTGTCAGTATTTATCATACACGCCTGTATTCACAGATGGTTCTAAAACAGCAGGACATGTTGGCTGTGGCATATTTTATGCCAATACCAGTTATGGTTACAGCCTCCATACCTCCTGCTCCATCTTTACAGCTGAAGCTACGACAATTCATCAAGCCCTTCAGCTCGTGAATACAGAGCAATTTAATAAAATCTGTATGTATACTGACAGTTTGCGTGTTTTAGAAACGTTGAAAAACTATAATTGACATCCAGTTGTGTCCAAGATTTTCGGAGCATTGGATTCCCTTGCTGGCAAGTGTTATGACATCATTTTCGGTTGGATCTCAGGTCATGTAGGTTTAGAGGGAAATAAAAAGGCAGGTGCAGCTGCTAAAGCTGCATCGTCCGTACTTCATACATCTGTCCCTCTTTTCGATGTGAGAAGGATTGTAAAAAGATTTGTCAACTCTCTCTGGCAGGAGTTATAGAATATGCGGGACACAAGCAAATTGCGTGCCATTTTCCCATACCTCATTCCTTCATCAGTTTTACCGTTACGAAGTGCGGATGTTCGTCTAACCCGCCTTCGTATCGGACACACACGTTTCACACACAGACATTTTTTAAGTGAACTAAATCCATGGTGTGAAACGTGTGATGAACCATATACTGTCTTTCATATTTTAATTTCATGTCCATATTTTAGCCTTTATCGTTTTACCTTCTTTCAAACTGATATTCTAACAATGCATAATTTGGTGGGGGAGTCACCCCACAGAAACCTTTTTGCCTTTCTAAAGGCAATTGGTTTTCATTTTATTTAACATTTTCTTTATGATTTCATAATTTATAATAATTTTAATTAAAATGTATGCATATATTTTTATGTTTTAAACTTTTTATTGTTGAGCTTGGGTTTTACATCTTTGAAATTTTACTTTTGGCGCAGCTTGTCCTTCTTAGACCTTGCGCCACAAAACCCAACCAACCAACCATCTCCGAGGTGTTGGAGCCAGTTGCCTTTCCTTACCTTCAGATCTTGCCCACAGCCATATTTGAACAGAATAATACTCGACCATACGTAGCACCCATTATTCAAGGTTTTCTCGTTAATCGCCAGATTGAATTGCTTCCCTTGCCCGCTCGCTCTCCGGATCTTTCTCTGATAAAAGACATGTTATCCATAGCTGCTCAACGAATGACCCATATTATATCCCCAACTGCCCTTTTCTGGTCAATTTTGGCAACTTTGTGTGGAAGCTGTTTGGTCTATTGTATCTCAAGAACCCTTGGCATTGATCAAAGTTTCTTTGAATCAATGGCAAGGCGTGTGGCAGCAGTGATCACAACAATGCACAATGGCTGCTTTTCTGGCTTTTGATTTTATCAGGAACCACACGTCACAGAAGTCTATAAATTTAATCATTTGATAATTTATCAACATGTTATCTAAAATATAAATTTTTTGTAATATCTGTTTTTCATGGTGTTGTAATTTGGTTGGCCAAGATTGTATATGTTGTTCATTATGATTGATAATAATAAGCATATATTTCAGATGCATAATAAGCATATATTTTATGTTTTATATCCATATATTGTGTAAATTCTAAAATAATTTAATTATATTGTAAATTTTGAATACATTAAAATGTAATTTATATATTTGCATTTGGTTTAGCTGAATGAAAAATTATTGTAATATATGAATGGTGTTTAGCATAAGTTAATGAATCAAAATATACTAAAAATTACAAGTGCAATTTGTAAAGATAGTTATATATTTAATCAATAATAAATAGGTATACAGAAAGATGTTATTATTTAATGCGGATCTCAGCTATTGAAAGTTGAACATTTCAGCATATCGAAAGTTTGTACGAATCGGAAATTTATTGGTTTGCAGTTTTAAATTTCAATATTCTTTTCAACGGGAAAGCTTCCAAATTTTATAAAAAAAAAAAACAAATAAGCAACCATCACATCTGCTAAATTTGAGATTATGAATATCCTAAACATCTGAATTATAATAAGAAAATACATTTTTGTGTGACTATATACACATGTTATCTATATCACTATTTAAGGGAAATCAGTTTAAAAAAAATTTGCTGTGTATTGCTGTTAGAATAAATGTTTAAGTTGCTTAAATTTTAGTTAATTTAGATATGTTTATTTAAAAGCATGAGCTGAATATCATGACCTCGACTACACTGTTTAAAATCATCACAGTTTCGATTATAGTGAGAATTCCGAAATTTTTCTAATGGTGACACCTATTTTTTTTTTCTTTCGCAAATTAATCAGCGCATTGAAAACCAAAATGGCATGGAAACTATTAGCATGTGACAAAAATTGCCGGCATAAAACATTTACTAAAAAGATCATTACTAAGCCCTAATGACAGCACAACAGGAATACGTTGAAAAAAAGCTTTTATTGGAAATACAAATTTTCAACATAACCAGTTTCATAGGTGGGAAATTGTGGACAAAAACATCAAATGTAACAACATACAAGGAAAATCTCTGTTTTATGATATCTTTCAATTCTGACGCCTCTTACGAATCTGGCGTGTACACTTTAGATTTCAGATAACTCCAGATCTTGAAATGCAGAGGATTGCGCTGCCCGTGAAATTGGAATTTTAGGAAAATAACTATTATCAAACTGTTAAAAAGTTGATGAACAAATTGAGTGACGTGGAGGAGCTCGATCTTACATCCATGCAACGAGACTAATGGCGTTTCGTTGTTGTGACTCAGAAATAATATAATTCTGCAGCAATGATTTAATGAGCTTAGGCTGTTCGGCTATCCATTATGGATATCAAAACATTGATTTAAAAAAAGCACTTATGACA
This sequence comes from Latrodectus geometricus, assembly GCA_026290005.1. NCBI lineage: Eukaryota > Metazoa > Arthropoda > Arachnida > Araneae > Theridiidae > Latrodectus > Latrodectus geometricus. Next base: position 525,342 of record JAPDSC010078093.1, on the reverse strand, counting down.
TAGCAGGATTTTACACCAGTGCCAGCGAACTTCGAAAAAATATGGAATAAGAACAAATGTACTAATCGTTGCTACACCACACAATCGCTTTTGCTTCGTGTAAAGAAATTGGTGCCATATCGTAAGGATTTTTGTGAGCCTAGTAAATGCAGTTCTTCATGTTAACGTTTTCAGTTAAAGAGAAGTTGCCTTATTCGTCCATAATATCCCCAGTGGCCACCTGCTATCTTCATCATATCTGATGAGATGAAATTTTTGAGTCCACTCGCAGTTGCTCAATTTCAGACATGGTGAAACCAATATGGAAACATCTGCAGAACACTACAGAAGTCTTAGAATTAGTCTTAGTCTTTTATAATTTTATGTACACTGCTTAATTTGCGCTAGTAGAAACGGATCTTGCTGTTTGAAAAATTCTAAATTCTCTCATTATAATCGTAACCGGGAGTTCTGTCTTGCTTAAAATCATCACAATTTCCAGGGCATATCTTCAAACAATGTTTGAAGTTTTGTTTTCGAATGGCTGAGTGGATAGTTCACTTAGATTTTATAAATGAGGAAAGTTTTTATTTTTTGTTTTTAAAGTATTAAATAGTTTGCATAATTCATTTCATTTGCTTTTATTTTAGTTTATGCTTTTTTTTATTCTAAAATATTTTGTAAGTTGAATAATTAGCTCTCTAGCCTTTGGTTGGGCTTTGTGGCGCAAGGTCCAAAAAGGACAAGCTGCGCTCTAGCCTTTGGATCAACAGTTTGTGGGTTCCATTCCACTGCGGCTGTAGATATTTGCAGTTGGTTTGGAACACATTTGAACTTTAGATACCAGCCTATTTAGCTTCTGTGAGAAAAATGTTCACAAAGCGATGAACTAAACCATCCAAAATGCCAGATTTAGCTAGTATTGATAGTAATTTTTTTTTTTTTTAAATATTTTGTATCTCCTGTATAGAACTTAATATCCTTCAATAATACACATAAAATTTGATTCTGTTTGGTCTATCCGTTTTATTTGCCGAATGGCTTCAACCTGGAAAAATTATTTTATAATAATTCTATGTATATATACTTGATACTAAGAACTTGAATTTTTTAGTCTCACCTTTAGTTTAAAATTTTCGAGAACATTTTTAATTATTCGAATTTTTTCTAAATTGGTTACTTAATTTACTGTGATTTACAATGTTACGGTACATGGTAAAACCATAACATTGTCATATATGTACGCAATAAGAGTTACATAATATTTGAATACTAATCTACTCAAAGTTAATATTGGTCGTTAAGTATTTTCCAAAAACAAAGTATGAAACCACAAGACTATTCTGTTAGGAAATGAAAATCTAAAATTACGATATATGTGTAGGATTATTTTTGCAAAAAAATTTTTGTTCATTAATAATTAGTAAGTTAGTTATGATATTTAAGTTTAATTTCATTTTATAAATTAATAGATAAGTTGATAATAAATAGTGATCATAATAATGAAAGCGTTTTTTAAATGTTTTCCTAATTGTTTTTCAGTTTTGAAAATTTTAATTTGTGTGCAAACTCAGAGTAAAGCTTCTGAGTAATCTTTTAATTTTCCATTTTTATTTATTAGTTAGATTATTCTTATTTATAATGACTCACAAGATTTAGGAAACTTTGATTCAGTTTCCTGTTGAATTTTTTTACTCTTTAAGAAATCATTCCATACGGAAACGTGCACTGTGAAGCAGTAAGAGGGGATTACTATGAACACAAAAACAGAAAAATGTTTAAATTGCAGGTAGCTGAAGTTCACTGAATTATTTAAAATGTCAATTATAAAAAATAAAACATAGTTTTATATCAGTAAAAACAAAGATAAATTTGTAGCTTATACAAAAATGGCACAAATAAAGGGCGTAATAAAAGTCATTAAAGAGGCATCACAAAAATTTGGTAGACCTTATAAAGCAAAAATATGTGAATAGGATTTTTCCCCTCTCAAGTCTTGTAAATTTAAGAAAGTGCAATGAAAAAAGGTAAGACGATGGTGATTAAAACTAGGATACTCAATAAAAATAGAATATATGGTATAAAAAAAATCAATTAGAACACACATGCTGGTTTATTAATTAAAATACAGTTATCCGTTAAACGAATGTAATCGATGGACAGTCGAGATAATATGTCTTTAACACGCCTGCATGTAATAGTTTTCCATATCTGAGTATAAGGCTTAACAGCGAAAAATTTGTCTCTTGCTGATTCCAGGAGTTCCTGGTAAACAGAATAAATATAATCAGAGACTGAGTGTCTGATATCAGCATAAGGGATTGCTTAGTTAATGGGATCTTTACCTTTTCTTTCAGCGAAGTCAGCTAGTTCATTGCTGGAGATATTGACATGACTAGGTACCCAGAAAAACAGAATCTCAAAACCATTAAGGCATTTCTTTTAGTAAAACCAAGATTTTATTAATCCTGGGTGGAAGTACTTAGTGTAAATTAAGCTGCTTCACAACGCTCATACTATCAGTTTAAATACAGAATTTACGATGGCAAAAACACCTAATCATGGGAAGAACTCTCAGAATGGTGACAACTTAGCTGTGTAAATACAGCAGGCGGAAGGAAGACAATAACTATAAATAGTGCCATAAACAATGCCATAGTTCACACACCCTCCTGCTTTTGATCCGTCATTAAAAATTGGGTAATAGTCTTAGAAATGATTGTAATGGAAGCCATAAATTTATTTGAAAACATTTTCTTTATTAAACAATTAAGTCATCGAAATAGCGTACTTGCGGAGAATCCCATGGAGAAATACTAAAGTACTCAGCAATCTTAATTGGATTTACATGATTAGCCTCTAAAAAGAGCCTGAATTCTAGCAGAAAAGCGATGAGATCAGGGAGGGAGAGTGTTTAACAATCTCTGTGTGTAACGAAGGACTATAGTTGACTTTAGTGAGTGATTTGGAATGGAATAACTTTTGAAATATTTAAGGGAAAGTTTATTATATGTGAGGGAATGTCGCTATTGCTACTTACAGGAATGTGAGTCTTAAGAGTAGTAGTGTCTGATTGATCTTCAATTAAGTTTTTTCATCGTATCAGTCACTTGATTTTTGTGTCTTTATCAAGATTGACTTATCAGTAGTGGGTTGCTTTTCATCGAGCTTGCTTTGTTTCTCACGTTTAAATACGGATGTAAAACGTGAAATGTGTAGCAATTTATACAGTTTTTTTTATGATATGGTCGTATGGTATTTTAAAATGACTTGAAGCATTTTGAAGTTGAGTTTTAGTTTCCTGATGTGAAACTTGCCTCATTGCTTTTATCCATTGAATTTCTTTTTCATGTTACCACTGAAGGCGGATTTTAGAAGATGCAGAATGATTTCCTTTGCCGTTTATGCATAGTGTCTCAGATTGACAATTTATTTCTTGATGTTCCAGACTTGAAGATCGAGTACATATAGTTTTTGCTCTGCAATGCTTTTTAGAGTGTCCAAACCCATGACAGTTGAAACACCGTATGAGGTTTGGGATGTAATGTTTTATAGGGCAGTTAATATCAAGGGAATTATTTCTTTTCCGCGACGGATAATTATTTGTCGGACACTTTTGTTTTCTAAGTTCTAGAATCTCAGTATCAGAAGTTTGTAAAAGTTCTATCTCTGAAATAACGGCGACATTGTCGAAACGGGACACTTGTTATAGTATACCATCACTGTTTTGGATAAATATAAACTTTGCGAAAATATCAGTTTGCAGGTAAATTTTAACAAATTAAGATCCTCATCATGACCTGGCTTTTTGTGACCGATGAAAAAAGAATGTTCCTTCCGATGGCCCCGCCCATTCCAGCCCAACAAAGGAAGGTAGTTCTGCAGTAAGTTCCACACGTTTCACACACAGACATCTGTTTCTAAATGAATTGAACCCATGGTGTGAAACGTGTGATGTTCCATATTCTGTGTATCATATTTTAATCTCATGTCCTGATTTTAACGTTTACCGTTTTATATTTTTTCAATCTAACATTTTAACTCTATATGATTTAGTGGGGGAGCCACCCCACAGAAACCTTTTTGCCTTTTTAAAGGCAATTGGTTTTATTCATTTCATTTAAACTTTTGACTTTAATTTCATGTGAATTTTATTTTTACTTTCATTTATTATTATAATTAATTAGATTTTAATGTATATACATATACACTCATTTTTTCTATTTTAATATTTTAAAGTTAAGTTGGGTTATCAACAATGTTTTTATTTAATTTAAATATTTGGCGCAGTTTGTCCTTATTGGACCTTGCGCCATTAAACCCAACCAAACAAACAAACTGCAGTAAGTTCAGAGTCCATCCCTAGCACACACCCCCATCCTTTTTTTAACTTAGGAGTACCACCAAAATGTACTAAACTTTGGGAAGAGGACCTAATGGACACACCTGCCTATCCAAAATGCTGGACTAGCCCTACTGTACCATGCAGAGGAAAAGCCATACCTGACATAGTACTATCCAATTGATTGAGAGCGGGCTTACTCCAGTTACCTGTCTACAGAAAAGCCTGGAAACGCAGATGAATCCCTGAATACCAGTTTCTTCCTTATGGGGCACTATACACGGCTGACATGGTGCAACACCAACGGAAACGAAGTAAACAAGAGCAAAGTGTAGAACACAAGTAAGTAGACTTGACTTCGACAACAAAGAAAAGGGAAGAAAAGATCTGGAAAAGTAGAAGATAATAGAAAGAAGAATGTAGTTAAAAGATCGTTGGGGTACCTTGGGATTGTGACACCCACATTTACCTAAAGAGGGTAAACCTTCTGAGGGAATATGTACCTAAAAAATGTCCAATACTGTGAATACTAAGATTCCGAAGATTGAAGCACTTCAGTTGACAGATGAGTATATCAGGGCTATGAAGATCAGATTAAGAGCAAAGCGATCTATGAGCTGATTCGCAGCGATATGATACCTATACGTATTTATCATAAATTGGCAGTAAAAAGATAATTTTGAAGAACAAATGTGACATGTTCTAATAGTGATGATATTTGCAGAATGATGTCAGCGCACGTAGACTTTTGCTTGTACAGGATGCCGTAAGCTTAGGCTGATGAACTAGCAAACCATTTTCGCTAATGTTTTATTGCAGATACTGGATACTTTTTTTGCTCCCATATCGAGGACTATTATTCGTCAACTAGATATTTCTGGGCCCACATGTATGATATCTATTAAGAAGGTTGTTTTTCGTTTTGTTTGTTTGTCGCTCAACGATCATTTTTTGCTTGTAATTGCAAATTAGACCGGAACCTACAATTAAAAGCGGATTCCAACCTACTACAAACATTCATGTGCGAGGTGGAATTCAAACCTTTGAATTGTAGAACGAGGTCCAGAGTGTGTTAATTATTCGAGTATCAGAAAAGTAAAATTTGCCGTTAAGTCAACAACACAGACTCCTCCGTTTATAATGGTGTTGATACAGATCCACGTGGACTTCAGAGTAGCATGATGTCGTATTTTCAGATGAGTCACACTTGTTCAAACAATGACAGCCATCGTGTACCAGTTTGGTCCCGAATTTGTGGCAGGTCGAAGCTATTACCGTTAGTCCGCATTATTATCAGTATGGTGTTATTAGCAATATCAACGATAGTATTACATGATGAAGCGCGTTATGAACAGATCGTTGATAACGCGCTCCATCATGTAATACTACCTTTCCTTCTGGGTATGCAGAATGCCAGTTATAAGCAGGATAGCACCAGACTGCATACAGGGCGAATGAATCAACACATTCTACAATGTATCTGAATGCTTTCCTGGTCACTTTCTCTTGATCTCTCACCAAATGAAAAATGATGAATACAATTGGACCTTTTTTGCATAAGTTGCCACCACCGTTTCAGAAGAAGAACTGTAGCAAATGGTTGAGAAAAAATGGGTAGCTATTCCTGAAAAGAGACAATCCACACAATCTTTGAGTCTACCTATACTTGTTGCTGAACATATTGCCATCAAGAATGACTCAACAAATTACATAACATAGTATATATTCGTAATAAACATTGTTTCTATCACTTTTTGCGCATACGTTTTAGATGTTGGGTTTTTACTGTAACGTAGTGTATTTAATATATCTTAAAAATACTAATAAAGATCTTCTATTATTTCATTTATTTAAATGATATATTTAATGATAAAAGTTGCCGCCCACCTAGTTGTCTAGGGGTCAACGTACCTGACTGCGGAGGGAGGTCCTCGGCTCTGGCATGGATGTACTTTCTCTTTCTGTCTCCTGTTTTTGTCTTTCCTTGTAGGAATGGCTGCCTACCCTATAAACGGGTGACTATGGCATGTGTGTACTTGAGGAAGTAGAACTCCACACCAAACTATGGTTCAATTAGAAAAGTAAAGCGGCGCACCCCATATTGCCTGCCTGGCTGTCACTAGAAAAAAATGGTAAAAGTTAGGAAAACCATTTAAATTTTACATCACTATTTTTCTTTTTTTTACAGTCTTTTACATTTTTTTCCTACATTTTCAATATTGGTTACTTTGTCATGATTAAACCAATAAAGAATCTTTCCAGTAATAAGTTGATTTAATTTTCAGTATATAAATCATAGCATAACATTATGCATAAAAATATGGTAAACCATTAAAATATGCCTTAGTTTAAACATGTAGTGCTATTAATCTTTTTAGAATATTTTTTCAACTTGTTTTTAATCAGTAATAATTTGTATGTAGCAAATTCTTACTGTTAATATTAAGTTTCATTTTATTTGTGGCTACATGATAAAATATCACTTTTTTACCAATATCATAAGTACTTTTATGCATGAATCAATTTCTTATCCATATATACAATGTTATAAAATTTATGCAAATATGTTGATATGAGTGTTTTAAATCATTGTGCCATTCACTTAGTGTATGCTCATTTTTTTAAACTCTTAATGAAAAATTTGAACTAAAATTTGTCAATTGTAATAACTGAGCGAAGTTTATAAAAATTAAAATCAAATAAAATGATAAATATTGCTATAAAAACTTTAAAAAAATTAAGTTTTTAAATGTATTCTTTGTTTTAAGATTAATTTTAGAGAAATAGTTTCAATATTTCAGATACTTTTCCAAGTAAAAGAACATGAACAAGTATGGTAAGAAAATATGGATTGTTCATGACATTCTAGTCTTATCAGTATCGTTCTGTTATTAATTCAAACTCTTCAGTACGATTTTGATATTTTATTTCTGTTTTTCTTGGTATTTATATTAGACTTATAAGAGAAATGTAGATAAATTATTTATCTGTAGCCAAAAATATAATTTATTTTTATCATAGTCATCTTACATTTGAATAGTATCCAAATTAAAATAAAATGAAAACAGTTGCAGTTATCTTTTAATATTAATTATTACCAGTGATCTAAATTTCAAGATACTAAATTCAAACGTAAGAAATTACAATTATGTTTACTATTCATGCTTAGTGAAAAAATTGGATAAAGATTAAATTACGATAACTTCTGTCTAAAATTATTACGATCTCATTCACATTAAATATTACTAGAAGGTTAACAAACCCGATTATGTAAAAGTTAGGAACATGATAAAAGTTGAGAAATATAACAAGATAAACAAAAAATATTTTATTTATGTATTTTTATAAAATTTGTGTAAAACTAATTATTTATTATAAATTAATACAGATTTTCAAAATATTGATTAGTCAGTAAGGGTTTTACTTTAAGGCAAAACTTAGCAAAAACTTGTAATTAATAAGTCATTTATTTGGCGCAATTGATGCAACTATTGCTAATAGTAGATATTTTTAAATATTTACTATTATAGCAGTATATATTTAAATATACAATAGATATTTTACTATACTAAAACTGCATTACTTTTAATTAAAATCAGTTTGTTTGAGATAGAAATATTGATTTTAATTTATAAGAATTTTATCGCAACTCAGATTACTTAAAATGTATAATAAATCACAAATACTTAACTGCAATTACTCGACTATTGTATAATGTATCACTACAAGTTGCTTGAAAATGAATCATTCATAATTATTGATATTTTTTCAAACAGCTTTAAAAAAGATTAATGTTAAAATATATTTTTAATCATTTTTATTTTTTTCATAGGTTTTCCAAAACGAGAAGAATATACTACTGATCCTAAAAAATAGATCACTTGAAATATTATTGCTAGAGGCTGTACTTACATTATATGTACATGTTATTTGAAGTCAAAATATTTTGTTTTCTAAATGTATATATCTATGTATTAAAATCTGAGAAATTGCATGTTCAATTTTATCGGAGCTATCTATAAAACTATTTCAGTCTAACTTGAAGTTTTTAATTAATACATCCGAAATTAAAAAACATTTTTCCTTAATTATTTTAATTTTCATCGTGAAATTTGTTCAAAAAATGACTAATTTTCATTTAATTATATATCAGATTTATAATATAAAATTTATCTGAACCTATGTATTATTATTTTACACACAAATGATATAGAAAATGAAACCATAAAACATCTGAGAAACACAAAGTTTCCCCATCAATATTATTTAAATTTTGCGTTGCGTAATATTATTTAAATTTTGCGGAAATTTTCGTTGATGAAATAATCTACATTTTACTTTAAAAAATTAATTCATATGGATATTTATATATGTGCAGAACGTAAAGTTTAATCTCTAAAATTGACTACTACTAAATCTAGGTTTTATTAAAATTAAGCTGTCGCATAATTACGTAACTCTCAACTTGAAATCATAAACCAGTTAGGGGAGTAGACCATAAACTTCTACGCCAATGTCAATCAACCTTTATTTGAAAACTAAATTCTCTCATTGTATTTCATTTTTTAAAATGTTTTAAAGTTTTTACAATATTATGTCTTTACAAAACTTTGATGTAACTACTAAAATTTTGATTTCTACTTTTATTAAACTTCGTTACAAGGCACTTACTAAAATCGAGAATGTTAATTTTCATGTAAAATTTTGATAAAGAAATCAGTTAAAGCGTGTCGTACAAAGCCGAGAATATATTTCGGACATTTTTCAGGTGGAAATGGAAGCAATGATGCCTTCGTGGCGTCATGGAAATCATTTTGACTTTTTTTATACTTGTTTATATATACTTCATTTAAAATGACGGAAAAGGCATGAGATTATTATTATTTTTTTAATATTTGAAACCTGCAATTTAAGAGAAACTACTTAATCCTTAAAATATAATGAATTGATTAATAGAAAGAAAATCTTTCTGTTAGTAAGATATTTGATTACTCATTTTAGATATATATATATATATATATATATATATACATACATATATATATACATACATACATACATACATGGTGATTCAGCTCGTCGGTGACAAACTTTGAGGATCGATAGAGCACACCTAGACGAACATTTTTGAATAGGGAATGTAGGGTCCCTCACGCGATTGTAAGGTGCTAGGCGCTTTTGAAAATTTGGGTGCCGAAATTCGAAAGGTCATAAAAACTAGTGAAATGGTTAGATTTTCTTTCTTTTTGTGGCGAAATGATTCTGTTTATTTAGACTTTCTTCAGTACCAATTTGATAAGCGTATCTCTAAAAACATTGATAGGGGGCGCTGTAGACTTTGGAGAGCTAGACAACAACTTTAAGCTGGTTATTTTGATTATTTAACACATGCTCGCCAAAGCTTATACTCTAACTTAAATTTTGAACCCAAAAGTAGAACCCTGCAAAAAGCGTAAGAGCCGGAATAAATTGTCAAAGTACAGGGTGGTTGAAACTCGAAGGCTACTAAGAGATAAATAAACAGATTTCTTAACTTATGGCATGCATTTTCATGCTTCTGTTTGCTGGGGCTCTCTGAAACTCAGTTGAACGGTACAAAAAGAAAAACCGGTAGGGGGCGCTTTGGGCAAAAAACTTAATTCCTTGACATTTCGGATGCTAACTGAGAATGGGGCGCTACGATCAGTTAGTAATAATGAAAACACATTTTCTATCTCTGCTCAACACTTCTGAATAAATTTAGACCAAAAACATCAATGATACTGGAAATTTATTTACAAAAAATAACACTAAAGAAGATGCTCGAAATTTCGACCTTCGGCCATGATGCAGGCTTCGCAACTCCGTCGCATTGAGGAGTGTGTGTTTCCAACAATGCCAGGAGTATCTCTGATCTCCCCTGCAGCTGCCTCAATGCGCGCCACAAGTTCTTCAGCACTGCTGACAGGTGTATGGTAGACCTGGGCCTTCAGGTAACCCCAAAGGAAGAAATCCAAGCAGGTGAGGTCTGGTGATTGGGCAGGCCAGTTAACTGGACCCCCACGCCCGATCCACCGCTGGCCATACCTTGCGTTTAGATGGAGACGCACGTCGTTCATGTAATGGGCCGGACCTCCATCGTGCTGGAACCACATCTGACGACGTGAACCTTCGTGTACGTGCACCTCCTCCAGAAGCTGCGGCAGCACTTGATCCAGGAAAATCAGGTAATTTCCACCTGTCAGCCATTCAGGTAACAAATAAGGGCCAATGAGGCAATCCCCTAGAATGTCGGCCCACACATTTACTGAGAAACGCTCCTGGGCTGCTCGGCTTCTGGTTTCATGTGGATTTTCATCACACCACACATGACTGTTGTGGGCGTTCCACATTCCCTCCCGGCGGAAGGTGGACTCGTCCGTAAACAAAATGCTGTTTACAAAACGGGGATCCCTGGCTCTCATCGCCAAGTACCATCTTGAGATTTCCACTCGAGGGCCAAAATCCTGCTCTCCGAGCAACTGCACCCGCTGGATGTGGTAGGGGTGCAGATTCCGGGAACGTAAGATGCGCCACGAAGCTGCTTGCAAAATGCCAACATGTCTGGCGATATCTCTCGTGGTAAGGCCTGGGTTGTCCTCAACCAGGTTAAGCACAGCCTCTTCGTTGTCGGGGGTGCGCACTGATCGCTCCCGTTCAGGCCTGCTTCCGTCGAAAGATCCCGTCTCGGACAACCTCTGGTGTACTCGAGCGAAGAAGGCATGGTAGGGTATTTGCCTGTTGGGGTAACGTTAGGCGTACAACCGCTGAGCGGCTCGTCCATTACAACCAGCAGCACCATACGCCAAATGCATGTCAGCCAATTCAGAGTTTGTGTACCGTTCCATCCTACTACCGATCTGCAGACAAGCAACCCGAAGCTTAAGTAGGTACCGCAAGTCCAAAAGACGTGTCTGCGCATGCAACTACGTCGTTTCGCGTTGTCGTCTACGCATTACGTATCTTTTGCATATCGATATGGTACGATATCTTTTGCATAAATCAGCAAAAAACACCTGATGTAAATTTTATTGCGCGTATTGTGCATGATTAAAACCAGCTAAGTTTGTTAAAAAATAAAAAACTGCAGTTTTAATAGCTTTTTATGATAAGTAAATTACTCTCTTGTTTTGTTCCTAACTGATCGTAGCGCCCCGTTTCCAGTTAGCGTCCGAAATGTCAACGAATTATGTTTTTTGCCCAAAGCGCCCCCTATCGGTTTTTCTTTTTGTACCGTTCAACTGAGTTACAGAGAGCCCCAGCAAACAGAATCCTGAAAATACATGCCATAACTCAAGAAATCTGTTTGTTTATCTCTTAGTAGCCTTCGAGTTTCAACCAACCTGTACTTTGACAGTTTATTCAGGCTCTTACGCTTTTTTCAGGGTTCTACTTTAGGGTTCAAAATTTAAGTTAGAGTATAAACTTTGGCGAGCATGTGTTAAATTATCAAAATAACGAGCTTAAAGTTAATGTCTAGCTCACCAAAGTCTACAGCGCCCCCTATCAATGTTTTGAAAGATACGCTTATCAAATTAGTACTGAAAAAAGTCTAAATAAACAGAATCATTTCGCCGCAAAAAGCAAGAAAATCTAACCATTTCCCTAGTTTTTATGACGTTTCGAATTTCGGCACCCAAATTTTCAAAAGCGCCTAGCGCCTTACCATCGCGTGAGGGACCCTACATTCGCTATTCAAAAATGTTCGTCTAGGTCTGCTCTATCGATCGTCAAAGTTTGTCACCGACGAGCTGAATCACCCTGTATATATATATATATATATATATATATATATATATATATATATATATATATATATATATATATATATATATATATGTTACCGTGAAAGTCCGAAATCTGGTGAATGTCAACATTCACGTAGTCGCTTGGTGTATGTCCGAAATATTTGCTAGATATCCTCATTTCTCACTTACACCGGCAAATGTCGACATCCACAATGCACTAATGGTGAATCTTGAATATGCGTTTCATCTCTCCGTATCCGGAGAGGAGAAATGCATATTTGCATTTTCTTATCTCAATATTTCAGGCGTGAAAAACGTCACATGTGTGACGTAACTTATCGCCTCTCTTAGAAAGGAGGAGTGACCAATCACGGTGAGTAGAGGAAGTGTAGAGGATATTTAACCCGCGGGACAAACCTGACAACAAACAAATTAAAAACAAATTAAATGCTGTGGTGGAAAGGGAAGCCCGGGAATGGTTTTTGTTTTGTCTGTGATTGTCAACGTGCTCTAGGCCGCACCTCTTTGTTGACGTTGCCTTCTGTTATCTCCTTTTCGAGCTCTTTAATCATCTTTTCAAATTCCACCAAAGCTTGTCTGTGATTGTCGAAATATACCGGCGATGGTCCGAAAGTGCAAGAAATGTAATCAATTGTACGGTCTTTCACCAACGTTTTTGGTATGTGTTGACATTCACCGGTGAATGTCGACATTCTCTGATTTCAGTCTTTCACGGTAACATATATATAGATTAGATTAGATTAGATTTTGTGTTTTATTACAATGGTGCGAATTTATGCATTTATTTTCTTACTAAATGAATGAATGAGTTTCTCTCTACCCATAATATAAATAATCAGCAAAAATCCGATAGTGATATTCAATAGTCGGTCAATAAAGGCTGCTGCGTACAATGCAGTTTTTACTTTGATTCTATTGAAAATATAAATTGCATCATGTGTGAGGGTTGGAAAAAATTCAAGCGAGCTCTGATATTTTTTCGAACATGGGACTTAAAGACAGGAAGTTACCAGAAGCTTCCAATGACCAGCAGGTCTTAATATAGGATTGCAATGTTTTTCAGCAACACTTAAAAAAATAATATTTACTGAAACTTCCCATTTGGTTTGACATATTGTCTGCTAAAACGTTCATAAAACAAACTGAGATTTCATTGAAATTGCCTGTGGCAAATCATGAACATTGATTATAAAACAAAAGAATGTTAGCGTTTGAAAAATTATTAAATATTTATAAATAAAAAAAGAAGAGAAATACTGTAAAATTTCTTCTTCCTTTATTCATTGCTTGGAAGTGGCACTATCTCTCATGATTTGCGTATGCGTTGCAATGATTTTCATACCTCATCGCCACAAACGGATGATATAAACTATATATTATTTGCAAATAATAGCTATAATTGTAAATAATAGCCATTATGTAAGAAAAAAATAATTCCTTTGTAAAATTTTATGACCTATGAATTGACGACTATATAAATGTTAATGCTTTGAAATAATATATTAGTTTGGGGAAAAAGTCATCCATTATTTTTCGGTAGACGTCTGTAGTGATCGCTATCTCGTGAGGTATCTATCAAACAATTTCAAATTTATGCTCGTTGGAAAGGTGACATTTGACACTAAAATATTCTCTTGCGGTTCTTTGTTTGATTAATTCAGTTATGAGTACAAGGTTTTAAAAATAGAAGACAACAAACAGAAAATTCGAAACATTTTAGTTTTTCTTTTATAATAGCCATGACGATTCCATACCAAAGACGGCGATTAAATGAACAAAAAATTAAATTTTTCTATCAAAAAAAGTATATAAATATATTTTTCAGCGTGATTAAAGAAATTTTAATAAATTGATATTTTTAATAATTCCTAATTCATTTAGACTGCTACCATGGCTACCATTATGTAAAAAATTGACTAAATTACTCAGAATAAAAATAAACTCTAACTTTAATGAAGAAATATATTTCAAAATCATAAATAATCTTATAAATCATATCAACAACGAGTAGAAATTTTTCATATGTAAAAAAAAAAAATCGTAAAAAAAAAAAAAAAAGCGATAAACCCAACCGAGAAAATTTCTCAAAGTATAATTATGAGATATGAATGTCAAAATTTTTTTTCTTATCTGAATATTTGTAATTACCGGTTTGGTTTATCGCTCAACAGTCATATTTTACTCATGTGGTCTAATTGGCCTGGGATCAATACTTTATTTGTAATTCTTGGTTTGAAAAAATAATAAGTGTATAACTTTTAGAAAAAAATTAAAAATATAAAGTATTGCTTCAGTGAAAATATTTCTGATTTTATTAAAAAAATATATAAGTAGATAATTAATGTTTTAATGAAATTAAACACATCACACGATATTGAAGCTGTTTACCTTCATAATGTCATACAGTGAAGATGTTTTTCTAAATATTAGAATCGCATTTCAAATTACTCTTATTCTTTGAATATCATTTGTTAGTTGTGAACGTTCATGCAGTCAAAATCAAAATCAGTTCTGACATTGAAATTAAACAATGGGATAAGATAGCCTAAGTGACTTCGTATTTTTAAATTATCAGTGATCGATACCGATAAAGTAATCGATAAATATGCTTCATTAAGGGAAAGGGAAACTTATGCACTATAATTAATACACCATATTGTTACTGTTGTAATAAGTACATTTACTTCTAGTGGGGAGGGGTGCTAAAATATGAATTTTACTCGGGCACAAATTATGCCCGCTATGGCTATATTAATCAGATTATTTATTTCGTATGTTATTTATTGTATAGGAGAAAAATGAAATTCTCTTCCTTCTCGTTCACTCAGAGATTTCTTACTCTATTATTTCAAAGTCAGCACTTTTTTCTCTGAATACATTTCAAAGGGCATCTGTAATGTATAATTATAATAGTAGAAAACTTTTAAATTTAAATATGAGGATAATCACTGATGAATTTTTATTACATTAGAAATTAAACTTTTCACATGCATTACAAATAACACATTTGAAAAGTTTTATTCGCCTTTATTTCTTCTTTCTAGGATTCTTTTACTTTTACACTTCCAATGAATTTTATAATGACTACATAAATAGTTAAAACTTTTCGGGAGAATTACAATTTTTTCAAAAAAAAAGGGAAAAGGAAAGAAAACGTGAATTATTGTCCACTTGTAGTGGCCGAGTCTTTTAGAGAAAATGACTGACTTCCTGTGTTTAATTGCTTTACAACATTCCTGCACTGAACACATGTTTTTTTTTTGGGGTGGTCCATCTCATAATTCCCTCTCCTACAAAGATAAGTCCAAGAAACTCCACACCAATACCAATATTTTACTTGGGGAATTTTCAAACAATTATTGCCCGCCTGCAATAGCCCTTTCCCGTCAGACTTCCTGTGCTTAATTGCCTTACTGCATAACTTCGAGCAGTCATCAACAGAGGAGAGATAATCTTGTTTACGAGCTGAGGACTCATTTCTTGCTATTGAGGTCCAATTCAATACTCTTTTTGAATTTAATGTCTTTTTGTGAGCAATAAAAACTCTTTGATGTATAATATTTATAGCTTCCCAAATTTTAAGTCTTAAAATTCAAAATTCCAAATTTTAAGTGATACAGTTAGATATGTACTACTTATATAAATTTTAAATTAATTATTAACATAGTTATATTTTTATAACTTTTTAAGTATCAAATATATTTGTCTTCCAGTTTTTTGCTTTTTTATATACAAGTAAAATGTTACTTAGCATTAGTAAAGGACAAAAATATAAAGATCACAAACAAGTATCTGAAGGTTATTTAAAATATGTGTATGTAGTTAAAAAATATACTTTAGAACTAGAATTTCATGTAATGTTCACTTTATTAGTAATTTTTTAAATTTCTAATTTCCCTACTGTTTAATTAGAAATTTTATCACAATCACACAGAAAAATTATTTTTAATTAGGAATTTTCCTTTTCTTATGATTTGAACCTATTTTAAGACTCAAAAATCGTATAAATTATTTTTTTTCTGCAACTAATAATTTCGACTGAATTAATAGAATTCAAATTATTTAAAATATTTATTTTATATCTGGAAAAAAAGTTTAAAAAGATACTTCAATATTTTGCTAAAATATTAGATGTAGACTTTTCTGATAGTTCTTAAGACATCGAAAAATTTGAATTAATTCATTAAAACAAAAATATGTTAAAATAATTTTGTTAATATTTTAGCATGTCTCAAACATTAATATAAATATTTTACTAATTGTGATTTACAGATTAACTAATGAATTAGGGATTTATATTATCAACTAAAAAAATAAATTTCCATAAATATATAGTACGAGTTAACAATGGAATTATTGTATAAATTTAAATTATATTTTACATGGTTTATTGGAATAATTTTTATCAATGACAATCTTCATATAAATATAGCGCTTTTGTCAAATTAAATAATAAAGATTATTTTGTTTTATATTTAATTGTATGTAAATTTCAATTTGTCTACACTAGAATAATATTTAAAAAATAACTCAAGTAATGAATTTGCTTACGGAAACAAATCTTCCATTTATATTAGAATAAATTGAACGTAACAGTTTAAGCTACTTTGTACACATAAATATAGTTATAATTTGTTGTTTTATATATATACATGACAAATGATATTTTATCTAAGGTTGTTCAGTTTGGAGTTGAAAAAAAGCAGTGCAACTAATAAATCTGTAACAAATAGAAGAACATCATTCAATAATGTAACATCTTCAATAATCTCATATTGGCAATCAGATGAAAGGTAATAATTTCATAAATTGTAGAATGCCTTAAAAAATTTCAAAGAAAAGGTTGTCATATCTATCAAAAAGTTTTATTTAAATTTAGATTCGCTTTTTATTTCATCAAATTGATTCATAATAATAGAATACTAATTTGACTTAATAAAAAGTAGTATATTGAAAATTTAACAAAAAATTATTTTTACGCAGTTAATCTTTAGTCCATCACTTGGAATTATTTTCAAATTTAAGACATTAATCTAATAAATATTTTAATAATCATTTTAGGAGTTTGAATGTTTTTATTATATTTCGAGTCTTTGTAATATTTATTTTAATAAAAAAATATTTATTTTTTAATCATATAATATATAAAAATATTATAAAATATATCTGCATTTTAAATTTTAATGAAATATATAATAATTAAATTAAAAATACACACAAATATTGTACAATATTAAATACATAATATGAATTAAAAAATAAATAATACAATTTCTTTCTTTATTATTTAAACAATTATTTTATAAATTTTAAATATTACTTTAAATATTATTTATTTTTTATATAATGTGTGTATGTATATATATATATATATAACATAAAAATAAATTATTAACAATAACAAAGATAAAAAGTTATTTATTAGATTAATGTTTTTTAAAACTATGCTTATTTAAGTTAATTAATGTGCTGGGTAGAATCCCCGTACCGTTGCCCGTCAAACTGTTCCTCCCTATTTAGGAAGGATCAGTTTGACGTCATTGAACACACATCCTCGCCAAATCTCGCTCTCCTTGGCAAACCCGAAGGGTTTGCCAAGGAGAGCGAGATTTGGCGATATTCCAGAATGTAAACAAATCGGGCAAGCGAAAGGGGATCCTACCAAAAGTATCAGGAATGTTTTACAGATAGTTCTCAAAAATATACTTTTTTCCCTACCACTAATTATTACACGAATTAATGATTTCACTTGCTTTAATGTGGTAATTCAAAAATTTTTAATTTTAGAAGTAAAAAAAAAATTTAACATTTTAAGTTTATATTATAAACAATGAACATACATCTACTATTTTCTGAGCTTATAAAAAGTAAAACAATTTATGTACGATAGCGTAAACTTATGTTTGCTTTCGTTTTCTGGGTACCAGTAATTTCATACAGATTTGTTTAAATTAGAGACTAATTATTTAGAATTTTTTTGCATTTTGATTATTTAAAACGATGATAACACAAAATAGATTGCGGATATGTATGTTCCTACTTTTTTAATAATTTTTTACATTTTGCATCAGACTTTTAAAATTCCTTTGAAAACATAAGAATTTAATCGGTTACAATTGCAGTTATAACAGATTAATAAACAAATTGCATTCTTTAGATATTTAAAATATAATATTTTTCTTCATAACAAGATAAAATATTGGAAGCTTATTAAAGTATTGTTTGCTATCAAAATGTAAAATTTATTTATATGCATATTGTAGAATTTTATTGCTTGAAGCAAAATTATATGTAAATAGACAGAAGATAGGATATAACTGGAACCATTAATTTTTGTGCTTTAAGCACAAAACCACAGACTAGGATAC
Source organism: Latrodectus geometricus (assembly GCA_026290005.1). Lineage (NCBI taxonomy): Eukaryota > Metazoa > Arthropoda > Arachnida > Araneae > Theridiidae > Latrodectus > Latrodectus geometricus. Next base: position 506,866 of record JAPDSC010078093.1, on the reverse strand, counting down.
TAGACTTACCACTTCCCCCTTGAAGGCTTCAAAAAATGGAGCACCATCTTGAGAGACTTTCCTTTACATATTTGACACTAGGTGGCGTTAAAAGCATCTCATGTCTATAGAATCGAATTTGTTTGCATTGTTTTGTGTTGCATATCGAAGTTCGTATTTGTGATTTCCAAATATTTTTATTATTTTAAAATGCCAAATAAATGTTTTTGTCCTGGCTGTAAAAGCGGCTATAAATCAAATATTGATAGAAGAAAGAAAAATGGGGAAAAACTACCAAATTTGTTTTCTGCACCAAAGGTATTGTCAGCTAAGACAACGTGCAAAATATAATTCATCTACTTTTATTTTCAATTAATAATTTTTATCTTGATAAGTTAGTTTATGTTATGTAATGAATAATATCTATGCATTTGTATTATTTTTTGCAATCTGGCCTGAAATCGGCAAGTAAATTTTGATGGCCAAGTATAATCAATTATCTAGTTTAGCTCCTTTTGGTAATAAAAGTTGCTGGTCAATTAAAATGCAACGATTTAGTATAATAAATTGTATTTATCTTCTTTATTTCTGCATACTGGTTTGCGGAAAAGTTTATATATCAATCTAAATTTTCTTCCACATTTCTCTATTGCTTGTGTATTCCTTTTTTTTTATTAAATTTAGATGTATTTAATATCAATATTAAAGCTAAGATCTGGTAAATATCTTTATCACTGATTTGATTAAAATAAAAAATATAATTATAATTTGGTATTTAAAAAGCTCATGTACTCATGCATAACCATATAAATATAACTTTAATAATTTATTCTGCATGTTAAAATGTATTCTTGATTTAGGATCAAAACTTGCTTGAAAAATGGAGACAGGCAATTCCTCGGGCTGATAAACAGTTGACTTCTTGAGATGTAGTGTGTTCTTTGCACTTTAAAGAAGATGATATTGATAATTATTATGTACAAAAGCTATCAGATGGAACTGTAAGTAATTTGTGTTGTATAAATTTTTTAAAATGTATAAGACATTTTTTAAAATTTTGAGTATATGTGCCTAGGTGTGGAAGTTGCCAAAAAGAAAACCAAACTTGATGAAAGATGCTATTCCAAGCATCTTCCCGAACTTGCCCTAGTACCTTTCATCAAGCACAAGAAAAAGAAAAATGCCTGCTGTTAGAAATGCAACTAAGAAAAAATGTGATAGTTTTCCAGCAAAATTGAAAAATGAACAAACTTCTGTACAGTGTAAGGAGTTTTATCATTTTTTGATTTTTTTTAAGTATTTTATTTTGATTTTTTTAAGTATTTTACCATTTATCCATTAAATTAGAATAATGGTTTTTGTTAATATTTAGAAATATCTGTGAAATGCCTGCCAAATTTTTGTTAAAATTTATGATCTTGGATTGTATTCCTTTAAAAAACATTTTCCAATTTATTTATTTAGAAATTTGAAAATATTCATTTTAAATTCTGTTACAGAAAATATAATAGAATCATTATCTGAAGTAAACCATGAGATACTTGAATGCTCATCAATAACACCAGAATTTAATTTTGAATTTTTAAAAACACAGTTACAGCAGCCTCTTTTTACATCTAGTCAATGGTCATACTCAATCACAAGAAATTCTATAGTTCTTTTGTACTGGACCAGTAATCATTGCTTAGAAAGGTGGGTTGTAATAAATGGAAATCTTAATGTTAAATTATGTTTACTATTACTCTTTTTATTGGAAGAAAATATTTGTAATGTACAATAATTTTATTTACTTAGGAGCTTTCAATTTTATTAGGTTTTCTTTAAAGGAATTTTAACTACAATTGGTAACAGTTTCAGGCTGACAGGAATGGAAAGTATATTTAATTTCATTAAAGATGTTGAGAAGTATATCATCTGTGCTGATGCTACAAATATGTATGTAAAATAATTTTCCCATTTATTAAATACAAATAAACTTTATTATATATTAAAATTACTGATTTTATATTTATAGAGGAAAAAAGTGCTCAGGTTATGTTCCTTGTAATTTTTACATCAAAAAAACTGGTCGTTGTAAAAATTGCTTCCAACAACAACCAAAAATTGCCCCTAGATATGTACCCAGCAGATTTCTCCTGTTGAAGAAGAGACAATATCTTCATAATACTTTACGGCAAAATGCTAGGCTTAAAATGAAGGTAAAGCTTATAACATAAATTAATTTATCAAGGTAGTTTTTTTCTTAGTATTTGTTAAAATCTGTTGAATATGAATGTTGTTTTTATCCTCCTCCATTATATTGTTTCACAATTGTTTTCTTATAAATCAAGAAGTTATTCCATTAGGAATTATATGCAACATTTATAAGTGATAGCTCACTTTTCTGCTTTTTAAGTATATAGTCCACAAAATTGATTGATATTTTCTTATATAGGTAGATAAATTACAAGAAAAAATTACTAGAGCCAAGAAAGAATGTAAGGCAATGAAACAAAAGAAAATTTCTGACATTATTTCTGAACTTCCTGAGAATCAATGTGAAGCTATTGAAACATGTTTGAAAGCATCACAGTGCAAAGAAAAGGGAATTAGGTACTCACACAAGTGGATTTATGAGTGTGTTTTATTGAAAATAAAAAGTACGAAAATGTATAATCATTTAAGGAAACATGAATTATTGAAGTTACCATCACCCACAACATTATACAAATATTTAAGAAAAGTTTTAGAGAGGATGTTATAAGAGGATGTTATGGTTTTCAACCTGTCATTTTCAAGTGTTTGGAGCAGAAGTCAAAAGTAATGGCTGAGATAGACAGGCATGGTAATTATTCATTAATAATAAATATGTTAATATGTAAACATTATTTAGTTTATTAATTGAAATACCCAAAACTTTTATTGTTTACCTGTAAATTCTATAATTTAGGATCATTGTTAATTGATGAAATGAAGCTGTCCCCTACACTCACGTTTGATAAGTCCACCTTAGAGGTTCATGGTTTTACAGATCTAGGTAAACATACGCCTTTTACACATACATCTGAAAAACGTGATCATGCTCTGGTGCTCATGTTTCAACCTTTTAAAGGAAAATGGGTGCAGGCAATTGCTTGTTTTTTAAGTAAAGGTGCTACATCAGGTAATATTCTTTTATCTTCTATTTTTTCTTTAATCACATTATTAATAGTTTATTTAATAGATCCATATTTTTTTATTTTGTGCATTTTCTGCATATTAAAAAATATGGCATTTCAATCAAAATTTTATTTGTAGGCACAATTTTACATCAAATTCTCATTGAAGGCATAGTTTTATTGGAGAAATCAGGATTTTTTGTTGATGTTGCTGTCAGTGATGGAGCATCATGGAACAGAAAAATGTGGGGAAAATTTGGGATAGACCCAGAAAACGTAAGCTGTGAACACGTTTATGATCCAAGTCGAAGATTATGGTTTGTTTCGGATTTTCCTCATCTAATGAAAACTTTTAGAAATTCTATTGTGAAGAACAAGATAACTCTAGTAAGTGTAGCACTTTTACTATTTTTGTTTATTTTCTTTTCTTTATTAATAATAATAAAATTATTAAGAATTATAAAATTATTTCTTGTAATTATACTTGCATAAAATAGTTATAACAAATTTATGAATTCTTAATCAAGCAATAAATACAAATGTTATTACTCTTATTTGAATTTCTGATATTCACTTTAAAGATTTCAATTAGTCCTTACCATAAAATTCATTTCTGGTTAATATTTATCTTATAAAACATTAATTTTTCTATTTATGTTAGTAATATTTCTGTGTTAATGTTTAATACTTTTTTCAACTATATTTATTCAAACTGACATCAAATGAAGCTATTAATTCTTTGCTTTAAATATTATTTTAATATTAAACTAAAAATGTTTCAGACACCTGATGGCATAGTTGATTTGAAGTTTTGGGATGCTGTTGTTCAATTAGATTCACCTAACAGCTTCAGCTTAAAAGTGTGTCCAAAATTAACAGAAGATCATGTGCGACCAAACTTTTATCAGAAAATGAGTGTCGGAATGGCTTTTCAAGTATTGTTTTCCTTAATTTCATAGTGAACATGATAGTTTTATTTTATTTTTATTTTAATACACAATTTCATTTTTAAAGTTCTTTAGTGCTTCTGTTGCTGCTGCAATGACTGCTTATAAAACAAATAATAATCTGCAAAAGTGTGATGGTTGCATTCAGTTTGTTAAGCGTGTAAATCAATTAATTGATATAATGAATTCAAGAACACCTGTAACAGCTTTGAAAATAGATTCATCTTATTATAATGTAATTATAAAAATTAGAAGTTTAAAGAAAATTATAAAACCAAGAAGTATAGAAAATTATCATAATTGTCTTTTTTTTTTTTTTTTTGTAGAGGTGAGTCGTTGGAAGCTCAGTGGTAGAGCACTAGTTTCCACTTTTTTTTTTTTTTATCTTTAATAAGATTTATTGTGCTTTATCTTTTCTTAGACGACTTGGGGTCCACTCAACCTCAGAACAATGAGGACCAGAAGTAATTCTGGGTAACATAGGCTGCCTGAGTACAGTATCAGTACCTTTAAAGCTCTACCTTTATGACACTTTAATCCAAGCTTTTTGTACTATGTTATATTATAAATTAAAATTATGTGTGCATGCAAATGTTGAATTGTATTTGAATGTGTGTGTGTGCGTGTGTGTGTGTTTTTTTTTTTTTTTCTTTTTTTTCTGGCATTTGCCTGGATAAATATTTAGCTGTTCTTGTAAAATTGTCATTTATCATATTTGTATTTAGAAATAATTAGATATGTGTACTTATAAGATATATAATTATTTTCCATGTATTGATAATAATCATTAAATTTTTACAACTTTACAAGGATGCTAAGTGATACCTGCGCATTAAAAAATATTGAAAAATATATTTTTTCATCTGCATGTTTTATTTTATAATTTGATAATTATTGTACTTTGAAGTATTTTCATATGATTATAAATTAAAAATATAAAGCCATTTCAAATATATGCATGATTTATTTAAGTAAATTATTATAGTTTTTATTTCTATTATATTTGTTTTCATGTTTAATATGATCTTGAATAACAAATTTAACATATTTTTGTATTTACATTAAATTTGATCTTGCTAATTTTACTTTGTATTAAATTAACTAAATTTTTAAATTATTCCTTTTTGTGTAGGACTATATATTTTTGGTTATTTAATCATTATTTTCTTTTTGCAGAATCTAAATCCATTGTTAAGCAGAAATTGATACACAATGCAATAGTAAATGAAATTTTCACAACAAACATTCATAATTTGACATTGTTGGATGCATTGAACCCTATATCCCATTTAACTAAATGCCCTATTTTTCATGAGTTACTATAATTTTTAAAAAGTGACTCAGTGAAGTAGGATATTTGGTTTGTAATTCATATAAAATAAAGGAAAAGTTTAGTTTGTGTTTTATGTTACTGCTTTCTTTTTGAAGAAATGTAAATTTAGAGTTTATTATGTCATTTAGGAAAAATAATGAAAAATTGGAAAGCTTATTGTAGTTGTGATGTGTTTTTAGACTTTTTCAAAAAAAAAAAAAAAAAAAAAACTTCCAGAATCTAGATTTAAATAGTTCTTACATGAAATTTTAAGAAATGCTATAATTAGATAATTTTTTAATGACATAACACAGTTACTGGTTATAAGAAATTACTTTGAAGAATATTTAATTTTCAATGGCATAAAAAAAATTAATTACAATGAAATGCAATTACATACCAAAATATTTTTACAGCTTTAACTGACAATAAAAGAAGTTAAAGTTAAAATAACAAAAAATTTAATATTAAAATTATATTCCATAAAAATCATTAGAATAATTGAATTGATATGTAAAACATAAATATATAATTCATTCAAATAAGATTAATTTTAATATTATAACTTCATTTGTATAAGAAAATATTAAAAGATAATTATTTGTTTCTAATTCAAAGATATTGAATTTTAAGTTAATTATTCTAAAATAATTTAAAATTTAATATCTTTGAAATTTAAATTCTAAAATTACAATTAATGGTAAAATGCATTAAAAGAATGCATCAATCAAAATGTCTTTCAACTCTATAAACTATCTATTATGTGGTTAAGTTTAGATAAATTTAAAATAAATAGTTGAGGTAAAACATCAAAAAAGAAATATTAACACTTCAAATAAGATTGGAAATATATGCAATGAATTTTCTGAATTAAATTGTTCATTATTCACAAAAACGAAAGTAAAATTGGTTCCATTCTGCATAACACCTAAAAATAAATTGTTAGATTTTGTATTTCCCTTATCATTTTTTTTACCATTAACAATGACAGATTAATAATCAATATATTTATCATGTAAATCAATCATTTCACATTACTTGAAGTTTTATTTAATTAATTTTAAAAGATTTTTATTCCCATAAAGATCAATGCATTTTCCACGACGATAGGGTATGACGCATTGGTCACGTCACCTAGTGGCATTTCAAATTTCGTCATGCCGTTATTTTCGGGAAGATGTTCGTCTTGTATCCTAGTCTCTGCACAAAACAAAGACTTTAAGATACCTAGTCTGTGGCACAAAAATAATGGGACATAGTTACTTTTCTTGTACCTGGTTAGTACTGATTACAATTACTTTTAAAATAACAAGTATTTTACCAATTACATTTTGTACTTGTTACATTTAATTTGATGCCATCATTCGGATTAAAAAACACTTACAAAGTTTTCATTAATTTACTAAATAAATTTATTAAAAATTAAATTATTAATAAAAATAAGTTATTAAATATATAATATTGAACATAATTTTATAAATTAATTATTATAGTTAGCATTAATTTAAATTATTACTATTTATAAATAAATATTAAATTAAATAATAGGTGTTTATGTGATAATCTATAAGAAAAATAATTTTTATGTAGCTTACATTTCATTAATTACAATTTCATGTGTTTTCTTAGAATCCTTTAATTTTTATTTCTATGCATCACGCTTTAATTTATAGCATTATGCAGATAAATCTAATTTTTCTCCAAAAACAGATTTTCTGTGAAAATTTTCCAACTTTTTCATAAACATTTTTCATTCAATATAAATATTCATATTTCGTTATTTATTTTCAGAATTTAAATATTTGTATTCATCAAAATTAAATCTTCAAATTACTCAATTGTAATTTTTACCGTTTTCCAACGTTACTTAAAATATAAAATTAGATAAAATAAGAAAATAATACCTACTTTTCAACTAAATCAGCTTAATTTTTTATTCCTATTTAGTAAAAATTTTTAATGAAATTAATTAAATTTTAAAATTAAATGGTAAATAATTTGTGAATAATTGTTATATGAGAGGATTTATTAATAACAAAGATATTTTTTATTTGTTAGAAAAAGAAATTACTTTTTGTCGAAAGTTGCTTAGAAAAATACAGCAACTAATTAAAAAAACAAAATTTTCAAAATTTTTTTATATTTTTAAACATTAACAAAGCAATTATATTAATATTTGAGATTTTATAATAAATTGTAATTTTTCTTATAAAAAACATTTATTTGTATATATTTTATGTGTTAGATAAACCAGGTTCATCGGAAATAAAAATTGCATAAATACGCATATCTCGTTTTGATTTCAATAGTCCCATATAATTTATAGTCAAATTAATTAGCTTTGTTATTGATACTGTTTTAATATACTTTAAGTAGATATGATCATTCTATATTAAAGTAACTTTAATAGTTATTTAAAAATTCAGTAAGTATCAAAAAATATAAAACAGTTTTACAAAAAATCTAAATTTTATGTAATATTTAATACAAAATGAGGAACAAAATAAATATATTTTATTTACATTAATCCATAGTTTAAAAAATACATTTTTGGTATAAATAAAGACGAAAAGTTAAAACTGACTTAATATATTCATTTTATTTTTCATTTCAAAATTTTAAACTACTATAAATATGCCTTTATTATGTTCAAATCAATACTCCCATTATACGAATAAAAATTAATTGCATCGTAAAAAATGTAAAAGAACATTTTTCCAATATTTTAAACTCAATGTAATTAACAAACAATGACAGAATAAAAAATATACATGCTTATATTGATCATAATAAAAAAATTAGCAGAATAAATAAGATAACAATAAAAGTTTTAATTTAAGCATTTTATTTTTAATTTAAAAAACCTGGAAACTAAAATAAAATACAAAATATATATTTAACAAGGTTAAAATAAATATGTTTATTCTTCATCAAACTATTTAATAAAAATTCATTGTGTGAAATTTTATTCAGCTATGTAAATTATTTTGATATAGAATGAAAATATTTATTTAAAACTTATTAATTATTAAAAAAATACAAAACAATTTTGCTTGCAAACGTGCGTTTTCTCTAAGCTATTTGAAATGATGATAACTAAAGCTGTCGTGACATACTTTTCTGTACTTATAATCTTTGTAACATCCTCAAATGGCTTAAGAACTTTAATTAATTCTCTGGCAATTTTCCAGTCATCTTGATTAAGAGGGGAAAGATTTGATTCAATTAAAGCCATTGCTGTCTTAATAGGTTTTCTAATTCAACAAATCTATCCAACATGTGATATGTTGAATTCCACTTAGTTGGAACATTCTGAATTAGTTTCTTGACATTCAAATTTAATTAAAAATAAAAAAATAAATACATTTCTATATATATATATGGAATGCAAAAGATTTCATAAATAAAAAAAATTATCTATGTTTCATTAAAAATATAAAGGTTTTCTATTTTTATAAGTTGTAAAAACTATTTTCGTCAAAAAAAATTATAGGAAAGAGTATTTAATTAATCATAACAATAGAAGCTTTTCATAGATTACGATTTAGCTTAAATAACATGCAGAAAATACACGTATGAATATTATAAAAAATACATGAAATGAATAAAACACTGATATGGGTATAATCATACATCTTACTTAACATGCATTTAAATATTCACAAAATGCTTTTTACAAACACAACAACAATTTATTTTTATAATAAGGACAACTAAATATAAGAAGGTAATTATCACAAACACAGATTTAATTGTACTAAGCATACTCAAAATTGTGAAAAACTATTCAAACAAAAAATATAATTTAAACTGAAATATAATTTTAAAAAAATCCAAATCATTTTTTTTTTTTTTTTTTTTTTGGTTCAAGTTAACAGAAGAATTTTTGAGACAAAAGCCTAATTTTAAAAATTTAATTGAAAATAAATAAATTAAAGTCTTAAAATAATAATAAAAACGTGATAGATTTGACAAAAAATGATAATCACTAAATGAATGCACCACGATTACTGGCTTTCCCAACTCATTTATTTCATTAGTAAATATATTTCAGGAAGTAACGAGTATTTGGAAAAAAAAGTACTGATTACAGGTTGTTACATTGAAATACCGACTACAAAATACTGATTACAAGTATTTCTTCCCATCCCTAAATGTGAGTGATAAACAGTTTATAAGATGGATTTTGAAAAATATTTTCCTCCGTTACTTGTTGCTATTGCTGAACAACGGGAGACGAGTCTGATTAAAAAATTCATGACTGCAGAGCAAATTTGTAAGGTTGATGGAGTCCTTCGTAACTGTCTGCATATTGCCGTGAGCGTACCTCATTACAATTCTGAAGTTATTGAGGAGCTTTTAAATATGGATGTTGATGCTAATGCGAAAGATTGGAATGATGAAACACCATTGCATTTAGCTGCCAGAAATCCATTCTGTGATCTAAATCTAGTCAAAATGTTAATTGATAATTGTGCTGATGTGAACATCAAAAATAAGTTCTTTGAAACGCCTATTTTCGAGTTTATTAGGAGATGTAAGGAAAAAGACAAATGTGAAAAGTATTTTAAAATTATACAATTTCTTATTCGTAATGGAGCTGAACTTAACATTTACAACAAGAACCATGACTATCCAGTCCATATTGCAGCATTGCTTCCTTCTTTTATTAACCTCAAATTGGTTAGAGAATTCTCAAACTATGGAGCTGATCTTCGTGTTTGTTGTAGTGTTGGAAATACATTACTTCATAAAGTTGTTAGTGATAAAAATAATATGAAGTTTGTTCAGTTTCTAATAGATGAACACCCACTGTTTGTTGTTAGTAGAAATAATAAAGGGCGTACACCTCTCCATATTGCTGTTTACAACTGCAGCAGCAAGGAAATAATAGAAGAACTCATAAAAAATGGCGCTGATGTTAATCACTCTGATAAAGAGGGAAATTATCCAATACATTTAGTACAATCTTCTCCTTTTTGTAATATATATACTCTCATAAAGTGTGGAACTGATGTTAATTACCTTAATATGTATGCACGCACACCCTTGATAGAGTCAATTTTATCCATGTGGCGTAGACGAGAAGCACTTCAGGCTTTGATATTTTTTGGGGCAAGACTAAACCAAACAGATGTTCAACATTTTAGCCCACTTGATCACGCTTTGAGTGATGTAACTGTCAAGCCTGAAGTTATCCAATTACTACTGGAAAGTGGTGCAAATCCTTTGAATACCCATTTTGTTGTAGAACCCCCTGAATATTTTTGCTCCGAAGTTGTTGAAACTGCAAAGATATATATTCAGTATGTACTTATTCATATTTTTGGCAATAGAGAGACATGCCAAAAACCTTGTACAGAACTTATGCGCTTTGACTACTATGATGATGAGATGGCTGAAAAATTATCAAGATTTCGCGATAATTGTGTTGATGGATTATTGTTGATGAAGAAGGACAGATTAAATAAAGAAATCACTTTATACGATTTTGTGCAAACTGAATGTAATTATAGATCATTTATTGAACCTTCTCCAGGTTCATTTGGGGAGAGCATTCTTGACAGTATTGATTTTGAAACCTATAATACCTGTAAATTTGCCTTACTTGGTTCTTCTCAATGTAATTATAGAAAATTTAATGACTCTTCTTCAGATTTATTTGTGAAGGAGACTCTTGCAAGACTTAATAGTGAAAAATATAAGAGCTGTAAATTTCTCTTACTTGGTTCTATTAAAGAGATGAGACTTGTGAAATATATAACAACATTAAAAATTTATGCAAATGTGCAAGTTTCCATCGATGCTAAGCAAAATACTTCAACTGAAGATCCTGAGCAAAGTATTGTATTAAATATTAGATCCATCCGTCACCTAGTAAAATTTCTTGATAAGGAGACTTTAATAAACCTTGCTTTAAGCTTTTCTTACCAATAAACAGGAATCTCCAGCTTGAAGCTGTCTAGATAATCTACAGAAACCCTAGGTTAAATGCCTATGGTAAATAACTTGATGTCTGAATTCAATAGCATTCGTATATCAACATTCATTTTATGGTATTCCTTTTTAATTATTATTTTTATCTGCATGAATTAGATTTTTGAAATAATTTAATCTAGTATTAATCATTACTTTGTATACATTTTTTATTTACAAAATATGCAGATTATGAATCTCATTATAAAGATGATTTAATGAGTATCATGAAAGTACTAATAATAATTAGTACAGCTAATGAGATTGAGTTATATTCATCATAAGATTAAGTTATGGTTTTTTAATTTGTTGTATAGCAATCATTTTGCTAAAAAGCTGTTTTTAAAACTTATGTAATGCATCTGAAATAATTATTACCCAATTGCATGCATTATATATATGAATTAATATTTTTTATTGATGATAGTAGCTTCTTATCATTTAAGCATGTAAAGAATTATTATGATGAGCTTTAAAACATATATGCCCTTAAATCATAATTTATAGAGAGCATCATGACACTAGTCTAAATGTTCTACAATTTTTGTGATGATGTTTAGCATGTTTATTAGCGTTAGTATTGTAAGTGAATGTTATGATACATTCATACTGCAATTCTTAAATTTTCCACTTTTTTATTCTGTTATTTCTTAAATTTGTTTGCATTCTTTCTTAGTTTATATCATATTTTTAAATAATTACTATTGAAGTATTCAGATGTTTATTAAAATCAAAGATTTTTAAAAAATTTTAACCGGTACAGATTTTTTAGCAAGTTCAAAATTATTAAATATATAACATTTTTCTTGGCAATCTTACATTTTACCACATATTTTCATGATATAAATAAAATGATTTTATTGTATGTTATAGCTGTAATTTATATCATGCAATAAAATCATTTTATTCATAAAAATTTTTAATTTTTAAACTAAAAATTAAAAAAAAACAAAATTTTAAATTTTTAAGTTGCAATTTATAAAATAATAGTCTAAAATATTTTGGTAAAGACATGGGAGTTATGATACGGTTGAGTGTTACAAGTTGGTATGAGTTCCAATTTTTAGACAACTCCAGACAATTTTCATATATATATATATATATATATATATATATATATATATATATATATATATATATATATATATACCTCGGGTGATGGTATAAATTTAGAAGAATCAATTAATCCATTCTGGCTTAAAAGTCAACTGTTCTGGTGCATTTGGCACCCATTCTGGCTTGTAAGATTAAGCCACGATATGTTTAAACAAGAAATTATTTATATATCTGTACATATATATCTGGAGCTTAAAATATTTGAGTAGAATTTCTTAATATTCAGATTATTTACTATAAATTTTGATATTGATATACACTTTGCTATATAAAATCATTTCCCCAAATTTCATTTTCCTCTAGTGTTTTATTTGATTATATAGAGTCTTGAAAGTTATTCATACTGTATAGATATAGTAATTATTAAATAAATATAATTATTCTTTCTATGTGTCTGCACTTTAAATATTTTTCTTTCACTTCTGTGTTTTTATTATTTCTTTGCATTCTAATTATCAAATATAAAACTATTTTGATATTAATTATGTAAAATTAAAATGTTTTTTTTTTAAATTACTGATAACTTTTGATAAGATTTACAAGTCCTGAAAATGTTTCATGTTTGAAAGGTGCTGTTGCAGTATTCTATAATTGTAGTTACTCTTATATTTGCCTGTGTATTCTGAGCAATGTAATTTGTATATATGTTAGCAATGTATCTTTTCTTACATTCCAATTTTTTGATGGATGTGTTATGCAGAGCTATAACTTTCTATTAATTTGTAATTAATCTTTTATGATTTTTTAAAATAATTATATCTTTTCAGTCTTTGAAATTTATTACAGTGACTTAAATTTATCAAATAATGGCACAGTAGTATTATGCCATTATTTGATAAATTTAATTATTTTTTATATAATAAAATTAAAAATTCTGTATGTTTCTGAGCATTTTTTTTTCATGCATTTACATTTTTTTATCAGTATATTTACTTATTTTTGCATAAATGTTTCTAAAAAGAGTTAAATTTTGTCTGTATGCATAAATATTTGTGTAATAAATGTGAAAAAGTTGACTAATAAAAAAATGTTTCTTGTATACTTTTTAATTTAGCTTTATGTATGTACATGTTCACTAACAGAAAAGATGCTTGTATTCAGAATCTCTTCTTTCATAAATCATTTTTATTTACATTTGAGATTTATTATCTTATAGGGTTTTGATGTAATGTTATATTTTTCATAATATTCAAATAAATGCTTTAAGGACAGATAATTTTCAGATTTTCTAATGATTTATGGATAAAAAATAAAAATGGTTTCTTCAATAGGGTGAAATCATTTCAGAATGATTTGAAAATGAATATAATTCTGTTCTAATTAAAAAAAAGCTGGAGAAACTAAAAACAAAAACAGTATGGCTTTTGAGTTTAGTAGTAAAGTACACTTTGCATTTTGTAAACAAGTTACAATTTGTCTTCAGCATTTAATTTAAATATTATAATAAATTCAGCAACCTGTGTATCTGGAAAGGACTAAAGTTCAAAATTCCTTATTAACAGAGGATCTGTGGTACTCGGGTGAGAAATATTTTTTTGCTTGATCTTTAAAAAATAAAAGTAAAAATGTTTTCTTTATTTTCTTCATAATTCTGAAGCTACTAATGTCCTGTAATTTCATTATGTACTGGTGTATGATTAGTATAAAATTCAGTAACATTGCTATCAATTTTTTGCTGATAAACTGTAATTTTATTTTCAAAAACTTTTTAAATTGTTATTATTATGCATGTATACTTTTGATTTTGCCTTTGTATCCCACTTAAAAGCATTTTTAAAATTTAAGTACCTGGTTGTATAGTTTCATTTTCCGCAAACTGTCCTAAAATCAGAATATTTTTTGACTTCAAATTATAAGCAAGAAAGCAATGATACATTAATATTTTTAAAAAAATTAAGTAAAAAGACTTGTAGCATCAAATTTGTTGACCATAATTATGATTGATGAAAAATATGTTTTACTTATCCTTTTAATATTTTTAGATGAAAACATTAATTCTAGAAACATTGTATCTTTACTGGTTGAAAAACTTAATATTTTATTTTAAATAATAAAACTTCCAAATTATTTATTTTTTTGTGCTTATGTTATTCCAATTTTACGATTTAAATGTACAGAACCATTCCTGATACCAAGCCTCTTCATAAAGAAGTTTTGGTACTATACTATATGTTAAGAACTTTATGCATGCCTTGGTATTTTCTGCAGCACACAATATTATGATTGAAAGATATTTATTGCAGATTTTTCATCGTTGAGTAATTTCAAAATTTAAAATCTGAAGCAAACAATAAAAATCACACAAATAGTTTTGTTAATTATTTCTCCTCTTGTTGATGAAATGGTATATCTTATATTTGAGTTAGTGTACTCTTTCAGGATTATTGTATTTAATTACTCTAGGAAGAAGAACAATATAAGAAATCTTTGTAGTTCATTTCTAATAGGGATGTCAATGAGGCATTACTTAATGTTAGTTTTTTATATTAAGTAAAATTTATATTGAGTTAACATTAATCGTACTTGAAGTTATTTATTGGAAAATATAACTAGACAGAAAGAGAAGATGCAAATATTTTTTGAATTGCTAATTGTTAAATTACATTTCATTAGTTTATTTTTGAAATATTCCCTGCAATTTTCTTAAAAGTTAGCTATATCACAATGCTTCTTATTAATTCTTTATGTGAATTCTCTCATTTAAATCCAAAAGTGATTGTTGCTAATAAAATAAATTTTACTGCATACCTAAATTTGACAGTTAAAAAACCACTTGTCATATAAGTATTTGTTAATGATATCAGCTTTTAAGCTCTTTCAGTTTATAATATATTAATTTCATTTCAAAAACTCGTATTATTTCAGTAATTATTAATAATTAGTTATTCTATTGAATAGATACCAGGAAAAAGACTATCAAAATCATAGCAAATACAGTGAAATAGCAAGCCTGTAAAAAAAATTTTGTTTAGTGACAACAGAAAAATTGCATTGAGAGAAAGTTGTTGTTTTTTTTAAAGCATTACCTTGTATTTGAAACATTAAAATGAATACAATATAAACACTTGAGCATTGAATTTGGACAAGTTATTCAGTATAAATTTTATTTTGATGTGATTTACAAATTTAAAAATTTAGCTTTACCTACTTACAGCTTAAAAAAAAAAAAATAGAAATATGGCAATAATTCATACTCTTTAGAATTCTGAATGAGATACAAACCTTAATTTTTGTTTTATTTATTGAAGATTATTTTACCCCCCCCCCCACACACACACACAAATGGTATGCAATACTGTATCCTTATGTGGTTTTATATCAAAATGAGGTTTCCTTCAAAGATAAAATCATACCATTCTTTCAACTAATACATAGTCAGAATATTCCAATTAAAATGCAAGAAGAGTTATAGATATTACAAATATTTATAAATTAAAATCAAGAAAAAGCAACAGATTCAATCCAAAAAATGTATTGAAATGAACATCAAGAAAAGAATGATGTCACAAGTCAGCACATTATTTAGATTTTCTGCTGTGAACAAAATACAGAGGAAAAGTAACATGAAAGTACTAAGACATATTCAACAGCAATAAGTAAATCATTAAGGTAATACTAACAAATTTTTAATAATAGTAACTATGAAATCAAAAACAACATATTGATCAGTTATTAATAAAATTAGTTAAATAATAAAAAGAAATTCAAAAGTTATAGTACAGAGAAATAATTTATTGCTTACATTAAAACTGCTAAAAGAAGCATTATATAACACAAAAAAATATCCATATGTACAAGAAGTTAAAATATATTTCTGTGAAAAGATTCTTCAATTTAAATGTCCTCAAGAAACAATACCAAAGTAGAATTGCCCGAAAATTTTCATCTATTTTTTAAATTTTTATAAAGTAATATTTAAAAGTATTTGTCTTATGTTGACTTCAAATTCTTGCTATGTTGAAGAAAAATTTAACAGAAAAGAAAGTATAAAATATTAGTTAATTTTTTTAAATATTTATTTATTAAAACAGACAATAAAAATATAATTAAAGAATAGAAAATTTAGATTAAAAAATTATACAATCATAGAAATTCCTTTTATTACGCCAGCAAATATCTCATTAATTTGAATTTATGCAAGGAAATAACTGAATTGCAAAATAAAAAATGTCGAACAAATAAAAAGAAGAGCTATAATTAAAACATTCCAAAAGGTCAATTGAATGGTAAGAGCTGCTATGTTAACATGTGATTTATATAAATATATCACTGATTATTTACAAGAATACAGCAGGACATCTTCAAAAACAGTTTTAAACTGATATGCATATTATTTAATCAATATTAATTATAATTTTCACTACAATTTCTCATTATTTACACAAAATGTAAAAGGAGAAAACACAAATTAAAATTCAGTTTATCATCACAATAAAGTTTTTAAAAATATTAAGTTCAATCAAACAAATAGATAATAATAAAACATTAAAAGAAACTTAAAAAAATATCTTCAAAATAAAATTCTCCAATTTAAAAGATTTTCCAGATTTTATTCATGTATGGGAAATAAAATTAATACCAATTTATCAGTACAAAGATTTGTCACTGGAGATACAATTAAGACATTCAAACTCTCTTCTTAATTTTACTTAGGAATAAAAGTGAATAAAATACCAAGTTATTTTAATGAAAGAAAATATTTAAAAAGAAATAAGTTTACTAAAAAAATGCCATTGTCTTGAAAAAATTTATTTGTTTATTTAATGGGGAATTTTTTTTAAAAGATAACCTTTAACTCTATTAAAAAATGTTTATTAAATAAAAGAAACATTAATTCTTAAAAAATTTGTTTTTAAACATAAAATTAAAATTAATTTTAGGGAATATAATGAAATCTTCAATTATTTATTATTATCCAACCAATGATAAAATTTGTACAATAAATTCAAATTATTAGACCAAGAAGAAATTAATAGAATTGATACTTTATTCCAATATATAATAGAGCACATTTAAAACCAAAATATTTGTACCCAAATTGTTTACAAAATAAAATGAAAAGATGTCTTATTATTTTTCTCAAAGAATTGAGAAAAGTTTGTTGTTACGAAATATAAATAAAGATATCTTGAATAAAGGCATAATTTTACAGTAAAAGAGGTATTTCAAGGTATCAAGCAGATGAAAATAAACTCCACAAATGACAATTGATGAAGCTCATGGTATGAATATTTGTAGAAGAAAATGTTATTTCTAGAAATAATTATGTCTATACTAGTTGAAAGAACTTTTAGTATTTTATGCTTTATTTTAAATAAGGTTAAGGTTATTTTTTGCTTATATTACTCCAAGTGTAAGATTAAAACGTACAGAACCATTTCCTATAACTTATTCTTCATGAATTATTATCAAGTTCTGTTCTATAATATATGAGAAAAATTTTAAGCATGTTTTGCAATTTTGCACATCACTTCATTTTATGATTAAAGAAATTATTTGCAGATTTTTCATCATCAAGTAATTTTCAAATTGCAACATCTCAAACAAGCAATAAAATTAACAAAACAAGCCTTGCTACTTATTTCTCCTCTGGTCCTGTTCATGATCAAATATTTTATCTTATGTTAGATTTGATGGACTCTTTCTGCATTACTGTATTTAGTTAAATATTCTATAAAGGAAAACAGTATAAGAAAACTTTGAAATTCATTGATGTCAGTGAGGCTTTACTTTAGTTGAATTTTTTTTATTTAAATAGAATTTATTTTGAGTTTACATTAGTTATAAATGAATTTATTTATTTGAAAATATTTCTTTCCAGGTCACTTTGTAAATTCTTTTTGAAATATAAAGTTAATTCTTTTTATAAATATATTAAAATATTCCATTGAAACTTTTTCTGAGTTTTCAAACTCATTTACTAAAATTTCATTTCATTCATAGGATGTTATGTTACTTTGAGCTTAAGTTGCCCTCTCTAGTGTTTTTATTTCATGAATTTATTTATCTTCTTAATTTGCTTACTTGTGGGTTATGTTTTCCTACACAGGATATTCATTTATTTGTGTGAAACAGGTATTTTCTCTTTGTATTTAGAATCAAATTCATGGTAAAAATACTCTTCATTTTATGTTACCCACACTTAAATATTGTTATATAACATTAGAATTTTTTTGAATTGAATATATTTTCATTTTAATAAAAGTTCTGTATTACTTCCTCCTGGATTCTTTTATAAAGTTTTCAATACTTTCCACATTTATTTTTATTGTTTAGTTATAAACATGTTTGCAAAGGTATTTTTATTGCAAACATATTTTAGTTAAAAATATGTTTGCCAATTCTAGTATTCTTCAATTACAACAAAACATAAGTGCAGATTCTTTGTAAAAGGAATTGTAATATTCCATCGATTCTATTTCTGAATTTGCTAACTCATGCACTCAAATTATATTGTTTTCATAGAATATTATGTTACTCCGATCTTCATTTGCCCTATTGTTTTACTCCTCGAAATTTATGATATTTGGATTTTCTTTATTTGTTGTGGGTTATGTTTTTCAGCACAGAATATTTATTTATTTATTGAAGAGGCGTTTTTCATTATTTGTATTTATAGTCATTTTCATGATAAAAATACTCTTCATTTTATGTTAGACACACTAAAATATTGTTGTATATCTTTGGAATTTCCTGTGATGTATATTTTTTATTTAAATAAATGTTCTGTATTACTTCCTCCCCCTTTTCTTTTATAAAGTTTTCTATTCCTTCCACATTTATTTTATTGTATAGTTATAAATAAGTTTGCAAAGGTGAATATTCCTTGAGTACAAATAACATTAGAGTGAATTGTTTTGAGTGAGTGGTGTAATATTCCCCCTTGAATGTATTTCTAATTTGCTAACTCATGCACTCAAATTATATTGTTTTCATAGAATGTTATGTTACTCTGAGATTCAGTTTTTCTAGTTGTTTTACTTTTTCAAATTTTTGATCTGTGGATATTCATTATTTGTTGTGAGTTATATTTTTCTACCCAGAATATTCATTTATATGTTAAAGAAGCATTTTTTCTTAGTATTTAGAGTCAAATTGATGGTAAAAAATACTCTTCAATTATGTTAGAAACACTTAAATATTGTTGTATATCTTTGGAATTTCTTGTGATGAATATTTTTTTTATTTTAATAAAAGTTCTGTATTACTTCCTTCTCCTTTTCTTTTATAAAGTTTTTAATTCTTTCGACATTTTTTTTTCCAATTATATATTTGTATGCAAATGTGAATATTCTTTGAGAACAAATAACATTAGAGTGAATTGTTTTGAATGAGTGGTGTAATATTCCATTTAAGATATTTCTGAGATTTCAATTTGATTCACTCAAAGTTTATTGTATTCTTTGATTTTTCTGTTGCTCCAATCTTTAATTGCACTCATTGTTTTTTTCTTTAACTGCTTTATATTTATCCTTTTTTGTTGTGGGTAATATTTTTTCACACAGAATCTTCATTTATGTGCTGAATAGACTTTGTTTCATTTCAATTTGAAACAAATTAATTGTAAGAATAATATTCATATTATGTTAGACCTATTTAAGAATTGGTAATTTGCTTTTTAATTTTTTGTAATTAAAATTTTTACAATGTACTAAAATTGCTGCAATTCTTGTCCCTCTTTTTCTTTTATAAAGTTTAGAAGTAATTTAAAATCTTTTTTTATTGTTTAGTTAAAAATATGTTTGCCAATTCTAGTATTCTTCAATAACTACAAAACATTAGAATTGCATTTGTTTTCTTTTAATTTGAGCCAAATTAATTGTAAGAATAATCTTTACAGTATGTTAGAAATATTGAAGAATAGGTAGTTTGCTTTTGAAATTCTTAAATTGAATATTTTTTCCTTTTAATAAAACTGCTGTAATACTTCCTTCCCCTTTTCTTTTATAAAATTTTCAATTCTTTCCCCATTTATTTTTATTGTTTGGTTATAAATATGTTTGCAAAGGTGAATATTCCTTGAGAATAAATAACATTAGAGATATTTACTCATCGCTTGTTACAAAAATATTTGCTTGCAAATTTGAATTGCTTTTAAAATCAGCTTTATTTGTTTTTGAGTGTTCTTGTTTCAATTGAAATCTCTTGCAACTTAAACAATTTTTTTTTTGAATAAATTGCTATTATTTTATTGTTTATTTTCTTCGAATGTTATATAAGGATGATAAAGTTAAATTGTCTCTAAGAAATTGATGTACTTGTCTTTGATTACATCATCTTAAGTTTAAAGTTTCCCGTTTCATTATCTTTCCTTGCAGGAAGATTATACTTATTTACAATAATTTGAATATAACAAAAAATTCATGACTAAATATATTTTTGTATTAGGTGAAAGTCATCATAAATTACAATTCATCTTATTATTATCAAATTGCAATTATAACTCCTTTGCAGTGGAGTTGTCGAGCCGGAACGTCGTTCTGGTACTTCCTTTTTGGACAGGAACGCGTTTCGGAACTAAAGATGATTTCTGATAACGAGAATTGGCTGATGTATTGAAAAATAATAAAAAAGAATTTCTGATTTTTTTTCTTTCTAATTTTGACGAATTTTGCCGACAGCATGCCTCCAATGAGCACCTATCGCTTCCCGGCCGCGTTGCTGTCCGCGAGAGACATCTTGAAAAGTACCACATACTGAAGTGACGGGAGGCAACACCCCCTAGATTCTAGAATACAAGGCCTGAGCGCGTGAGTTAAGAGTCATCGGAAGAAGGCTTATTGACATTCTCGCCATCGCTAATATATTGGCTAAAGAAGCAAAATTTGTGCGCGATACCTTCAAATGTCTAATTTCTTTTCATAATTTAAGTAAAACATTTATAAAAGTAAAACATCACATTAAATTTAATAAAACTAAAATTATTTTTATTTTCTGAAATTAATTTTTGATTTGTTAAAGTAATTTTTAAAAATAACTTAACTGTTCGTCATTTAACGATAAAATAATTTTGCTTTACTTGATATTTATTTTTTTATCAGAAAAAAAAATAGAATAGGAAATTTTAATCTTAATAAGAATAGGAAATTTTAAAATTGTTTACCCTGTTATTTTTTACTGGAACAGTGATATGTAAAATTTAATATTAGAATTTTAATATCATAACTATATCAAACTCCATTTCCTTAATGTTAAAACAAGTGGTAATTTACACTAAAATTGAAATATGGCTTTAAGTCAAAAGTATTTATAATTTAAAAAAAAATATTAAATTTTTATATTATCTATCGTATTACAACTATACATAATTGAAAATATTCATTTATTGAAAAATAGTAAGACATAAAAAATTA